>OZ020314.1:19543677-19821043 GCA_963971305.1 Arcuatula senhousia
ACATTTCTATGACTAATACAAACTTCTGATGCAGCTTAAATGAAAAATATTTATCAATATTACTAAACAATATATATACCCTAAATCTTAATCGGAAAATTTTGGGTGGCGGACGGGGCAGAGGGGGTTAGTTAAAATTTCCAATCGAACTTATCAATTTTGCAAAAACGTGTGTAGTCAATAAGCTAATAACAATCACTGAAGTGTCGTGTAAAAACCACGTGATTCTTTAATCCAGCGATATCACCATGGCTACCTATCTCCCTGAGAGGTATCTAAAGGGGAATTATAAACATCTGTCGAGGTCCCATAAAGGGGTTATGATATAACCCATATTTATGTTCCTTCTCCATTTATAACAGACTCATGTACAAGTATTCCAAATCTATTGACAACGACGCCAAGTGATAGACTTTTATAACCTGTGGGACTAAACATATCAGGCAGCAAGCTCTGTTCGCATTAATTAACAACACCATCTGTGGCAAATTTGGGCCACCTATTGTGGCCAGGTATTTATTCAACTAAATCTAACATATTTGCAAAATTGACAAGTTCGATTGGAAATTTTAACTAACCCCCTCTGCCCAATCCGCCACCCAAAAATTTTCCGATTAAGATTTAGGGTATATATATTGTTTAGTAATATTGATAAATATTTTTCATTTAAGCTGCATCAGAAGTTTGTATTAGTCATAGAAATGTAACTATATTTGTTTTTGTTCAAACTGTTTATGACATTAGACATATGTTATGATACCAATTGATATTTAGTACATGAGTTTTATAAATGTGTGTTCAGTTATGTTTGTGGTGGGGCCGTTTTTCTTGAACCCCACCTTCGCATTTTTATCATAACTACATGTATATATGTTAGATTTAGTTGAATAAATACCTGGCCACAATAGGTGGCCCTTTAAACACATGATATCCTTATATAAACAAACACCACTGTTCATATTCGTATAACACATAGTTTTTTTTTTTTTTTTTTTTTTTTTTTTTTTCTCCATAGATAATTAAACACCACTGTTCAAATAAATTTGTATACATGTATACACACAATTTTTATTTATTTTTTTTTATTTATTTATTTTTTTTTTTAATATACAACACTGGTCATACTCGTATATACACACGATGTATGCTTTAATTTATTATTTATATAGATATTTTTATCTTTATTTTTATTTTATTTATTTATTTATTTATCTTTTTTTTTAATATATATACAACATTGTTCATACTCGTATATACACACAATGTATGCTTTAATAAATTAATCTAATAATTTAATATAGTTATTATTTTTATTACATTTGTATCTCAAACACATGTTTCCATTGTATATGTATAACTATCACAATTTCTTAATACTACCTTCAAATATGTTTAGACATAAACAACAAAGATCCTCTAATACTTTTCAGTAAACGTCTATTGCCCTCTTCATTCATATGAACACCATCCTGCTGTAATATGTCAATAGAATTATATTGTATTCCTCGATGGATCCATTGAACAACACGTCCTTTAAATTTTTTTACAATTTCACAAAATTTACTATTTAGTTCACCAACTCTTTCATTGTATTGTTTTAACGTAAGACCTCTTGAAGGCTTAACTCTTGATCGGTAAGGCACTAGACCGAACAGCACAGTTCGAACATTTAAATTTAAAAGTACATCAATCAATAACTCAATTTCAAATAGTACAGTCCCTACTTCAGTGCTCCCGTTTCCAATGTCATTACTTCCTATTTGAAGAAAAACAATGTCTGGTCCAAACTGGGCAATGTCTAATAAGTATTTGTAAATATGTCTTACAAAACCTCCGTTAATGCCTCTAATAGTTACGTTAAATTCTTCTAACTTAAATCCTTCATTAGCGTTGTTATCAATAAAATATCCCAAGTCAAAAAATTCTGATTCAAATCACTTCCAAATCATTTTCAAATGACTTTCAAATCATTGTTTAGCGATTTGAAACGTTGATTTGAAACTGATTTAAGAACCAAATCACTACCAAATCAGTTATGTACAAATATGGTGTTATGATTTGGTAGCCATTTCGTTTACAGAAATAATTTGGTTCAGATTTGAATATCTTGTATTTGAGATGCTATCATTTGGAAGCAATTTCGTACACTTTGTATGCCAATATATATGATTTGAAAACAATTTGAAAATCTGGTGCAATCATTGGCTTAATTCAAATTTGTTATTGTCAGACATTTTTGTGTGAAAGAGAAAGCAGTGTGTTAAAGTAAATGTTGCGGATTCTTTGGAAAGCTGACTTTTAAGTGCATAGATATTAATTGTGTGTATAGTTTTAATAATATATTCAGTGTGAAGTAAAAATACAAACTTATATAAAACAATTACTGTTGTTATTATACTGTTAATTATGGAATGTAGGAAATGGCTATATATTGCCCTAATACATGTTGGTAAGTTGTTTATATTACTTTAGAGTAGAAAATATTGAAATTGCATCTATAATGTTAGATTGGGTTTATATAAATATTCCTATTAAATTTCAATCGAACACAATTGCATACCTGTCTTTAGCTATAATATGAAATGGGCCATGTTTATCAGAAAGGCTGATCGAAGAAAATACTTTAGGCTTCAATTCACCAAGAATATATTGACTTTGAGCAAGATTTGATGTTTGCTGGTGACCATATATATTTTACATATGCTAAAGAATAACATTTATTGAGAAGTAACTTATTTTCAATTATTTTGTTATGAATTAAAAACAAACAATTTGGTTGTGATTTGGTTATTTTATAATATGATTCTGTTGCAATTTGAAACTAATTTGATTGTGATTTGGAAGCAAGTTGGAAATAATTTGGTAACAATTTGAATGTAATTTGGAAAGGGAATAAGGGGGGGGGGATTATTTTATTTGGGGTGATTTGGTTATGATTTCGATGAAGATATTATAATCAGTTGATTTGGTTATGATTTGGAAATATGATTTGGTAGCTAATTTGCACGTGAATTTGCATCATCTCCAAATCACTTTCAAATTGTTGATTTGAAAATGATTTGGAAGGGTGATTTGGTAAGGGAATTTTTTGACTTGGGTATGTTTCAATCTAGTCACATGAGAACTTCCTATGATGTAACACCTGGGCATAGCGAAAGTAGGTCATTGTTTATTTTTGTCACAAGTACCGTTAAATGATTACATAAGTTAATCCATAAATCAATGAACGAGATCGTATCTTTAAATTAATATAAAAAGTCGCTCTTCTCGAGTTTAATTATAGTTTAAAGTCAATCCCTGTTACAATGTAACGTAATAGTACTAATACAAATCCTGTATATCCAATACACAAGTTTTACCGGGTTTCGATACCCTGCTGCATAAATTAAAAATGATAAACAGTGTCACTAACTGCTATGTGTTAAAAACAGGGAAACAAAATACACAAACATTCCAAAGAAAGTAATCAAGATGAATAAGATTAGTTAAAATTTCCAATCGAACTTATCAATTTTGCAAAAACGTGTGTAGTCAATTAGCTAATAACAATCACTGAAGTGTCGTGTAAAAACCACGTGATTCTTTAATCCAGCGATATCACCATGGCTACCTATCTCCCTGAGAGGTATCTAAAGGGGAATTATAAACATCTGTCGAGGTCCCATAAAGGGGTTATGATATAACCCATATTTATTTTTAGGTGCATATATATCTACCTAATAAACCTTACACATACTACATGCCTTATCGGCTTAGACAAACGTAATATATACAAGGAAACCATAAAGCCTTTATACATATAATGTTACACAGGGACAATTCGTTGTGATATTTGTAGTTGGAAACACACTTATTATGCACTGCATGCATTTTGTTATTTGCTTTTCGTAATAAACATAGCCCGCGATATTAATCATTATCTATTGTAACAAAAGAAAAAATAGATCAAGTCAAACATCGTTAATCCGTTACCCTGGCAAATGATAAGGGACATTTAATTTAACATTAAAAAGGGGGCGTTGAAAAATATTCTGGCATTAAAGGTTAAGGAAAAATATCCAAAAGGATTTCTGCCATATAAAATAATGTTGATATTGAAAATAATAGCGTCATTAAAAAGTTTAACCAGTTAAAAAAACAAGACCCAACCTTTTTAGATAAACAGTCGGTCCCTTAATACTATGATTAAATATTTTCCAAATAAAAGGTACCAGTATTTGGACAATGTTTATATCATTTTCTGAATAATCAAAAGGGTTTATAAAATCTACAACAATAGAAAGATCAAATTTTTCAATTATTCTAGGTTTGCTTAGAGGAAAAAGCATGCCCGATTAAACGAAAGTTAAACAATTCTAGATAGTGTGCACTGTCGATGTTCGTTGTTTTGTAATTTAAACGATCGTTTCATTATCTCAAAAACTATGTATATGTTGTGTACAAGTTGTAATTTAATAGTACAAGTTATAACATGTACAATTTTTTTGTACACGTTATAACTTGTACGGACCAAAAATACAAGTTATAATTTGCACAATTTTAGCCTGTACATGTTATAACTTGTACAAAATAATGCAAAAAGTCGGGTTTAACTTGTACAACATTTATTTCAACAGTAGCTACATCAAATAATCATCAAGTTAAATAAAAAGATAAATATTTATCAATGTAAACACATATTAACAAAGATAAAAATCTTTTAATTATATGTTTTGACGTATCAAATAAACCAAAATTAACATGATTAAAGCAGTCCAGGCACTTACTATTTGTTGTAATATTACTACGGCACGTAATATTACAACAGATGATAATATTATTGCAGGGAATAATATAAGGCTTAAATTACAATATTTTGTAATTTTTTATATTATTGTGTTTTGTAATATAGCGTTGGTAAATTACAGTATACAATAATATAAGGAAATCTTTGCTAAAAACAATCTTCGACCTCTTTTTAAATGAATGTTTTAAGATTTTTTTAAAGACTTAAATGTGTTTAACAATACTACCAGCAAGAGAAAATTTTCATTTTAAAGGAACACACAAAAAATTTCGAATACATGGTGAAATATCACAATTTCCGCCTTTAACCTCAAACTATTTCTTTTTAAATCTTTTGTGGCCCTTCGGGCTAAGCTTCGACGAACTATTAATCTTTTATCTTTCTAAAAAAGTATAACATATCATTGTACATATCACCACGTTTTCATGAAAATTATTTTAACACGAAGTGGTGTGTCCATGAAGGGGAGACAAACATTGTTGTCTTGAATGATAAATATCGGTTATCTCCCCTATGTTATACGTTGAATGATTCGACGATTTTTTTTAACAATATGATTTTAGTAAACTAAGTAAAACTGAAAAACTAACAAAAATTCTGAATCCAACTACAACCGAAGAAATTAAGACCGTTACTTCTTTTATTAAACAGTCATTAGAACTGAGAGAAGGAGACCTGTCATAAATACTTTAGCTGTACATTGTAAAATTTAGATACCACTATGATTTATGTTGTTCTTTGCTTGTTTTATATTCATGTATATGTTTTTAAGTTTTGTAAAGCTATAACCAATGCGGTTTACTGTGTGCTTTTAATAAAATAAAATATAATTTTCTCTGCACAGAAACAGTTTAAAAAATGAAAACATTTTCTGCATAAAAATTAATTACTTTTATAAATTATATTACTGTTTTTAAAATAGTATCGACACGCGATCATTACATGCATAAGGTACATGGGAAATGGCTTTAATCATATGTACCCACATTTAAAAAAGTTGTACATCATCTATTTATCATGCTTGACTTCAAAAGTCAACCATGTCACTCAATAACTAAATAATAAAACAATAAATTTTGGAATACATGTGGTTATTTTATGATACAGATAAATTGCAGAAAAACATCAATACATGAAAAAGGATGACGTTAATTATATGTATTGTTACATAATTCGGTATAGATCGGGTAATTTGGTAAGGCTGTAGATACATATTTCAAGGAATAATCTCTCATCAGCAGCATTTGAATCAAAATATTGAAAGGTCAAATTAAAACAAAAAGTACACAAACCCCAAAATGATCGAACAGAAAAGCCAAATCAAGCATCGATGATACCGACCATGTGCAGTACAATGCACAAGGAAAGAAACCCAGTATTTTAAAAAATTCTGAATTTTATAATCGGACATTTCAACGACAAAAAAGTATTAAAATTTATTAGTATATTGGATGATATAAATGTAATAAAATAATCAAAGTTTTTAAGGGTAGAATGTTTTGTTAACCGTTTCTGGCTGATTGCCGAGCCGAATATATTTTCAATTCAATGCCACCAAATTTGTGGCTTCTATACCATATGTATACTGCACAAAGAAAACGGGAAGATTACTTATGTTGTGATAATATTGATAAAACACGATGGAACATAAAACTACTAACTATAGACATAATATACTACTATATAACATTTACATGATTTAGCCAAAATTCTACTTTTACTTCTATTATAACTTGCCGCACATTTACGAGAAAAATGCAAAACAAGAAAGAGATCAACGAAAATTGAGAGTCATAAAAATAAGAAAATTAATTTATTACATGTAATCTTTAATTTCTTGGTTACTAACTATAAGTTACAAGTCCCTCTGTATTATTTATTCTCTTAATTAACCTTACTGAAACACATTCTAACTCCTGCAGCAATCAGTAAATTTGTACCTGCTAAGACAATTATCTTTAAATGAGAAATAATTAAAAATAATATGTTTAAAAAGAAAGGGACTTGCAGCAAGTCTAAAACAATTACTATAAATCAAACTTATGAATAGTTTTGGCTGTATTCATTTTTCACGCATCAAAAACATCAGCAGGTTGCGATCGGCAATAAGTGTGCCATTTTGGATTCAAAAATATTCCACTAAGTTAATAAGAACCCTGCATCAAGGACGCGGAAGCCCAATTGTTTTCACTGTGTTCGTCTGTCTGTCCGCTTAAACGCCAATGTTTCTATTCATATTATTATGAAATACCTATAATTCATTTTCTGTAGACCCCATCAATCTTATACATGTCAGGAGATATGCACTTAAAAAGGTCACAGTGCCGGTATAATATAAATCGCCCTAATTTTCCACATGGCAATTATTTAACTTCATTTATTGGCAATTTGCAATAGACAATGGATTTGTAATTAGTTTGTTAACTAAAAGAAAATCAACATTGATGAATATAACATGTATACATGTACATAAAAACATACTTGTTTTCTTGTGTTTTTTCTCGATTAAATGAAAATGGGCTATCACTGCACCCGTTTTCTAATAATTGTCGCATTGAAGCCCTTATCTGTATATATTTGTGACAGATCTAATCTTATGTTTTTAATTATGTCTTTGTTTCTCGTTTCTCTGCATCTTGTCACACACCCCATTTTTTGCATTTCTGTAATCCTTTTTAAATATATTCGTATAAGGCGCGGACCATTTGATTTTCTGGGGGGGAGGCTGGGATTTTTCCTCGAGCTGGAAATTTCGCGGGCCGGATTATTTTTTTCACATACATGCTGAGCAAGAATTTTTTTTGGTAAAATTTATTTATTTCAGATAGGCCAAAATCAAGGTCAGATTATTTTTTTCAGTCCAGGTCCGGGCAATTTTTTTTTCAGTGAAAATCCGGGCCAGGAAATTTTTTTCAAAAAAATCACAGGCCTTCCCCAGAAAATCCTTGCCTAAAAACGACGTCGCATTCGTCATTTGATATTTATACATTTATGAGGGCTTTTTAAATGACTTTGCATGTGTATTCTAAAAAATAAAACACTCATATCTGTTTGAACAACATAAAGCCCTTAATTACAAATAGAGAAGAATAACCTTATTTAATCATCAATATATATATTTAATTATCAATAAAAAAGATAGACCAAGACCCACTTCTGAATTCGAATCAAGTCTGGACAAATATCTTTAATGTAGAAAGAATCGCGCAATAACTAGCATTCTGCTGAACTTTAAAATCCGCGATTATCACAGTGGTCGTTTTTATAACGTTCCAGAGATAACTGAAATCGGTGATTTGCATATTTTGTAAAAAAATCTGTTGATAAGAATATATCATTTGCATCTCGTCCAGTCTGTGTTTTTCTATCTGTCAGACAATTATTCTCACGCCGCTACAGTTACAAACTTCAGTGATATAAAGTATTGTACCAGATGGTAATATACTTTTGTTGTGAAGATAATTTTAATATTGCGATAATATATTGAGGTTAACTACACATTTATTAACCGGCTATTTCATATATTTAATGCTTATGTCATATTATTTTTGTTGCATGTAGTAAACATATCTATTTCATCTAAGAAATTTTCCATTATGCCCCAGTCACTCCGATTCAGGGATTTAAAGCCGGATCAGCTATGGAAACGATCCGGCACTGTATCATTTCGTTCCTCATCCGTGTTGTTAAACGTTAAAGTTTTACTTTACTTTGGGTTTTTTTGTTCTGAACTTCAGATCTAGACAGCTATTGTTCATTGAAATTTTTCAAGTTTATTTGAGACTCTGTATTGAGGGTTATACGTACGCTGTTTGAGAATTCTAATATCTTTTAAATATACTTGGTCACAACTGGTACTCTTTTTTACGAAAAGCCGATCCAGTTGGAATTGGGTAAAAGAGAGGTTACACACTGACTCTCAACTCTAAACGCCAGAAGCAGCTTATCCTGTGTTTAAATGTAACTTCATAAATGATTAAATGAAACCATACCCGTCTACCCCCTCCCCCCCCCCCGGGGGGGGCGAGAGGTTCGGACCCAACTCCCACCCCCGCCCCTTTTGGAGAAAAAAATTGAAAATCTAGGAAAAAACATTCCAAAATTTGGTTAAGCACTATTCAAGTACATGTAAGGACTATTTTGCAAAACGAACCCTCGATTGACCCCCGCCCTGAAAAATTTTGGTTACGGGTACGGATACACTCTCTCAATATTCAATACTTACAGACACGTAATGTATTTATTGATAGATGGACAGGAATTTGCACAAAAATGCCTTAGCAATGATTTATTACATAAGAATTATTTTTAAAATCAAAAGCAAGCGCTTTTAGAGCGACAAACTACGCGTAGTTGCGGAAAGTTGAACGAATTGAATAACTAATATTAGAGAACATTTAAAATATTTAATTCAAATGATGTGCACAACAATGATAAAGCGCATACATTAAACATCTTAATGATAATTTTCATATTTATGGGAGCTCTGGTTAGGAAATAAAAATCCCATTTATTTTTACAAGGCACTAAAGCTAGTTGACTATTATGGTAATAGCGATGATACTTTAAATTTTGTTCGGTCTAATATTTTTTTTTTGTAAACGAAATTTGAACCAATTTAACTAGACCTAGTATTTCGATGATCATCGTGAACGGCCGGTAAAGCCCCGATGAGTGTCGCATTATTCCGATTAAGAACGTTCTTTTCCGTTCTGATCCTTATTTACATCGTAGAAAACCGACCATAGCACAGTCGATCTAAAACATACTATTTCGTGTCCAACCGTCCAATAACCGTGTTGAACTGTACAGTTCCGTACTTATCCGACCTAACTAAGGCGCCAAATTTACCGTTATTCTAGATATTCCGTTGTGCATCGATCCGTACTAACTCGTACTATGGCTACGGAAAATGGATTTTTCGGCCTCGACCGTGGCGGAACCGTGGTGTTGATCAGTGAATGTGTGACTGGGGCATTAAAAAATCTGATGATAATCGTGAGGCTCCTGCTTTGTCTTCTTTATATAACCAGAACATAGTATTAAAAAAATGATAAGTAAACTGCGTCTATTCAAGAACAGTCGTCCAATTCTAGCCTCTACTTGAACATTTTGTGCGTATTCAAGACATGTACAGCAATTCTTATTCAAACAAACTTTAATGTCACTAGTTAAACATGCTTTTTGTTTGAAATAAAGTCCCGTGATGGGCCTGGGAGGCGAATAGGCCCACAGCAGAGCATAGATTGTCGTAAAAGGTGACTAAGGGTCTTGGTATTTTGAAGCCAGGTCAGTGCTCAGCCCACAGAGCGACCAAGTGTGTACCCTTTAGGTGGATGAATAGGGTGGCTCTCGTCTGCAGGGGTTGTCAGGTCTAAAATACGGAAACCCTGACCGTCAACTATAGTGGGCCAACTTGTGTGGAGAATGCCACGCTTCTTGCACTTTAAAGATCCCTTTGTGGACCACCAAGCAGCGCACCACCTAGGCTAATTTTTTCGTCCCTACCCATCTCTCCCCTTTTCCTGTGGTTCTTCCAAATTTACTGTTCTTTGTTTCCCGCCCCATTCCCATCATCTCATGTTTATTTTATCACCCCTTTTCATGTTCATCGTCTTTAAATAACTTATATAGCATTGAAACACCAACCCACTCACTCACTCACTCACTGTTAAAATTAAACACTTTAGAGTGCTTACAAAAGTTGCAAAAATTGCCGTTTTTCTACAAAAATCAAAACCATCTCATTTCACAGGCTTGTACATGTTGTATCGAAGTTAGAATACATGATCCATATAGTTGCAGGTTTAACATGTTCACCTTGTAAGCATTCAAGTTTTTAATATAAGAGAAGAGCCCTGCCTTGGACAAAATTTAAAGTTAAAAACAAGCGTTTTGTTGATTTGCAACAATTGCAGTATTGGATCTGGACAAAACTGCATGAATTTCTCTGAGACATGCACGTAAGAAAAATACTCAAAAACGGTGTGCAAAGATTGACTTATAAAACAGTGTTCTATGTTGCTAAATAATACAATTTCACAGTAACGGTAACAAATTATAAATTATTTACAAAAACATGCCGAAATAAAAAAAAAGAAAGAGAAAAGTTGCAGAATATTTTTTTCTTCATTGCTGCCAAAATATTTTTTCATAAAAAATCAGATCAAGAACATTTTTAGAAAGAAAAACCAAGGCCTCTCCCTACTGGTTAAATCGTCGGACCGTTAGGTCGGCCAGGTCAAATTATCGTTTTCTTTTCATTTTAATACCCGAGGTATATGGTTTGTTCCGTCCGTCCGTTTGTCCGTGCTTCTTGCATTTCCCCCTTAATTCCCTCATACTTTTTGTACTCTTTACTAAAATAACTATTTTTGTGTTCGATACGATTATTTAAGCTACAAACTAATAAAACCGAATATTCACTTGTTTATTAATTTTTCCCGGACAAAGCATTATCTTTGTAAATGCCTTGGTATGTTTTGTTCATCTTTTCGACAGACAGAAACCGAACGAAACGGAGATTATAACATAATACCTCGCCTCTTCGAGTGGCGAGGTATAAAACACACACAATACGTACTAAATAGCAACCAACAACGCGTTATGAGTGCCCCGGGAGGGTAAGCAATTCCTGCTTGTTGCAACTTCTTTACATGTACATGAATTAGTTTTATGCGGATGAATAAAAAATTTTAAAAAGGCATTTTCAATATCATACTGTCGATGTCAGGCTTGTCAGACCAAATGATTATTTTCTTTTCAATTTTATAACCATTGACGTGTGCTATGGTTTGTTCTGTCCGTACAGTACATCTGTCCTTTCTCCCGTCCTTTTTTGTCCGCCCGTCTGTCCGTGCTTCCCTCCTTTTTGCCGTCCGTACTTCCTGATTATTCCGTCCGTCAAACGTTTTGAATACTACTCCTTCCAAAGGCTTGATGAATAGTCTTCATATTTTTTAGAACCTTTCTTATACAACATAGATTTGCGCATACTATTTGATTTTTGGTGTTTATGGGGATTTCTTAAAGCCACTTACAGACGTAAGCCATTGACACATTAGTTGTTCACATGTTGCATCGGCTTATCTCTCAAAATTCTTACAAATTATATGATCTGGTAAGGGGGTTTCTACTAGAACCTTTAAACTCTAACGCATCAGAGACTATCATCACTTAAACTTAAAGGTTATTCCTTTCCAAAGCTTTTATATTTGTCTTCGCAATTGCATGTCTTTATGCAAAATAGGAAACCTTTTCCTTTGTCTTTTAGAAGTGAGACGTCCATAAATGCCATACCATTTATTTAAAAAGGAAATTCCAAAATGTAATAGAATAATAGTAACCTACTAGGCCAACTTTTTTCTCGTCTTTCTTACATTATAAACTAAAAGCCCTTTGATGCTGGCTGACAATATGGTTGTAAGAAACCCGATTCCCATTTGGCAAAATTAAGTACTCTGATAAAAGCTACACCGTGCGCTCGTAGACAAATATGGGATTTATACTTTATTGCATAATAAAACCTCAAAGAGGTACGTTAAGCAAATACAAATATACATGTAAAAACATACAAAAAACAATGAACATGTGACTCTACATACAAAGACATTATATAGTATTTACAAATACTTAAGTTACCAATACAAGACAGTAATCAGTACAAGACCAGACTTTTCTTTTTTTATCTTCTTTTATTTTCCGATCCTTCTTTACCATACTGTGGTTTCATTATTATTCGTGGGGGTATCATTTTTCGTGGTTTTCATTAGTGGGCTTTACCCACGAGAATATATGCCCTACGAAAAGAAAGTTAACATTGATCTGTATGCTGTGGACAGTTTTCAAAACCACGAATTTAAGAATCTACGAATTAATCCTTTTTCATCAAACCACGATTGTAGAGTTGTTTTTTTGTGCTTTTATGTAATTTGTTGTTTCATGATATTAATTGAATTTGTCTTTGCACATTGGCACCTCTCTCCTTTTTTCAGTTTTTTTTTCATCCCTAGTAAATAACCACCCTCCTTCCCTTGTGGTCGTTTGGTTATAATGCGGAAAACCTGACAGCAAACCATAGTGAACGAACGTGTGTGGAGAGTGCCACGCTTCATGCACGTAAGTGATCCCTTTGTGGATCGCGAATTAGAGCACCACATGGGCTTAATTGTCCGCCCCTACTCACCTCTCCCCGTTCTTTAACGTGCGAGGAACCCTAAGGTTCTTCCTACCCCAGACATAGGTTGATAATCTTAGTAATAATTTGGTCGCCCAGTTTGGTATTTTTGGTTTTACAGTTCTATGCTCTTCATATTCATTTAGTGTTTGGCATTTTCAATATTTTTGGTAGAGCGCCTCTGATGAGTCTTAAATAGACGAAACGCGCGTCAGGCGTAGCAAAATTTATTGTCTGGAACTTTGTTGTATTTTGTATTTCGAACACACGTGAAGGTTAGCACTGCTGGTGGAGTTTTAATTCCCCGAGGTTAGCCCGCTCCGGCATCAACACTTTTGAGTTGGAGAAAACATCAAAGCTTTAAATTATCTGTCTAAAATTCAAAATTGTCTAAACCCTAAGGTTCTTTCTACCCCAGACATAGGTTGATTATCTTAGTAATAATTTGGTCCCCCAGTTTGGTATTTTTGGTTTTACTGTTCTATGCTCTTCATATTCATATAGTGTTTGGCATTTTCAATATTTTTGGTAGAGCGCCTCTGATGAGTCTTAAATAGACGAAACGCGCGTCAGGCGTAGCAAAATTTATTGTCTGGAACTATGTTGTAATTTGTATTCCGTAGTCTTAAAAATTTGCAGTTACTTTGTTTCCCAACCAACCCCATTTTTAAACTCCCAGTCTGTGTATGCTCAACCACCATTGTATTTAAGACGGAAAAGGGTCGTTTATGTAAAACTGGATAAGAGTTGGTTATAGTTAGTTAGTTAGTTAGTTATTGCTAATGGGGACACAGGCCAATTAGGTAGGAGAGTTTTGACTGCCACTTGAAAAAGAAGTGATGGGTACATGTAGGGACGGGAAATTTATATTAGCCTTCTGCATGGGAATCCTACGGGTCCTACTCTTAGTTAGTTATTTCTTTACTCTCAAGCAGCACGATTTTGGCTATATCCGGGCGATGAACATGAAAATGGTGATACAATGAACATGAAATGATGATAAAGTGGAGGAAATTGGGACACAAGGCCCGAGTTTTGACTGTCACTGGAAAAAGGAGTGATGGGTAGGGACGGGAAATCTAACCTCCTGCATGGGGATCCTACGGGTCCTACTCTTACCGAGACCAGCAGCAGGGTTCTTTAACGTGCGAGGAACGTGACATTTTCCCAACACGGTGCACCACTATGGTTTGCGGTCAGGTTTTCCACATTATAGGCTGACGACCCCAGCATTCATTATGACAGGCCAGGACTGCCCCATTCCACCACCTGGGGCACACATCCCAGTCGCTTTAAGGGCAAAGCGGCCTGACCTGATGTAAGGTTTCTGGGCGCTCTTTTGTGGTCTTTTACCGACAAGCGTAGCGCTGCTGCGGGGCTATTCGCCACCCGGAACCCGCACGGATAGGTTGGTTATATCCCTCTAAAGTAAGTGTCTATACTCTTATGTAAGGGTTTTTCATTGTCAATCACCATAGGTAAGGATTCCAGAATGTGTGAAGTTTTGGCCGAGGGTTTCGTCACTTTCCGAGTACATTGGTTTATGGTTCATTGAGGGTACATTGGCCTGTTTTGTGAGTTGGTTCATTTTCTCTCTGGTTAGTGGTCGTACATTGGTCCGATTTGGGAAATATACATTTTATGCGTTCTGTGTCTTGGGTGGGTCTACACAATTCAATTTGTTGTTGTCTTTTCCTGATTATGACTGAAATGCTGTCGACTGGGCATAAAACGAACAAAACTCACATGTTAAACAATATCTGCATCCCTTGCAGCATTTGCATTCCCTGTCATTTTATCTTGACCAAAATACTGCGTTAACAGACATTAAAACTAGCTTTTCTATATCGTTCGATCTATCTGGTTTACATTTGAAACATTTCAATCGGCTGCGATCAGTTATTACATTTTCATTTTCATACAATTTGATTCAATTGTACAGAAAAACATTAAAACCGAAATCGTCCCCTATAATTGAAATGATACCGCTTCTAATTCGATCACTATTGCGAGGGACGTAACATTTTCCAAAGACGGCGCACCACGATGGCTTGCGATCTGGTTCTCCGCATTATAACCTGACGACTTTCCACTTTGACAGGGCTTCCCATTCAACCACATAGGGCACATATCCAAGCCGCTTTGTGGGCAAAGCGACCTGACCCGATGTAAGAAATGTGTTCATGGGACACGGATGCCCCCGCCGGCACCACACAGGAAGTTCAAGTAAAAGTCCGACAATTCCGAAAGTCGCTTTGGACGTACAGTGTATCACACTGAACCATCCTACCAAGTATCAAGTCGTTTTCATCTACGGTTTCTGAGAAAGGCTTGACCGAAATTCGTACAAACATAAGAACATATGTCTGTTCGTCCGTACCCCAAACAGGAAGAAGTCTTATAGGTCAGAAAGTCGCTTAGGACGTACATTTTGTCATACTGAACATCATACAAGGATTCAAATCATTCTTGTTTACGGTTTCTGATAAAAGCTTGAAGAAAATTCGTACAGACCTTTATGTCGGTTTGTCCGTACCCCAAACAAGATGTTGAAGTCTGGGGGCTCAAGTCTGACAGGTGAAAAAGTCGTAAAGGACCTAGAGTTGTCATATTGAACCACCCTACCACGTTTCAAATCATTCTAATGTAGTGTTTTGGCAAAAGCTTGAAGGAAATTTTCACGTAAATTTTCATCTCGACCCACTCCCAGACAGGAAGTAAAAATCCAAATGGTCGGAAAGTCGCTTATAACGTACAGTTTGTCATACTGAGCAATCCTACAAAGTTTTAAATCATTCTCATTTATACGGTTTCCGTACGAAGTTAAACGGAAATTCGTACGGACGGATGGACATGAGTAAAACTTAATGACCCTGACGACATGTCGGCGGGCATAAAACAGCAGGATTCCAGATATCAGGCAGAATAGTGCATTTTGACTGAATTAAAAGAAATTATAGTAAATTAAACAAAATGCGCGCATTAGCAAGCAAACTAAAACAAATCGTTTGCATAAGTGTACATAAAGACAAATATTAATTATAAAAATCGGTTCTTTCAAGACAGATTGGCTGTAGTGATTCTGTTTCAGTATATTTGCTAATCGAGCACATTCCGTTTCAAATTATTGATTACATATGTTTATCTATACTGATACACAAAATAATCTATTTTATTCGTTTTTTTTTTCAATTTCTGTTTCAACTTGGACGAAAGAACAAGTAACACAAAGCATGTATGTTTGAAACGTCATTCAAAACAAAAAACATCTGTAAAATAAACCACATCATATTTCATCTTTATAATCACGTAAAATAGTATCTTCTTGTGAAGCAGAAACCTTGGAATTGTTTTTTTTTCAAGGTCAGGGAACTCCTCATGATAAATTTATGACTATAGTCAACCTAATCAACATTCATCTAGTTCAAGGTTTCTCCACAAACACGTGTAAATGAATCTGCACTGAAAGTTTTTCAGCTTTTCCCGCTATTTTGTACAAAGGAAGAAAACAATTTTGTCGTATTGAGTTTTAAGTTCGTCAAAATGTTTTGTTTGACAATAAAATCCAATTAACATGTAACTTTATTTCAGTAAAATGAAATCATTATGCTTTGGAAATTTGATGAAAATGTTTTAAAAGCCGGACCATTTAACTTGAAAAGGGGGGGCTTGGTTTTTAGCTCACTTGACCCGAAGGGTCATGTGAGTTATTGCTATCACTTTGCGTCCGTCGTCGTCGCCCGTCGTCGTTAACTCTTCTTTGAAAATCTTCTCCTCTGAAACTACTGAATGGATTGCTTTGAAACTTTGCACACTTCATCTATGGGGTATTCTCTACAAAGATTGCACAAATGATGACTGCCGACCAAAAAACTTGGCTGCTGTTGCTAAAAATAGAACAGGGAGGTCAGACTATAGTTTTTGGCCTATAAATCAAAAAGTATAACAGATGGAGAAAATCTGAAGAAACGATCCATCTTCAGAATCAAAAGCTCTACAAAAGTCTCCAATGGGTCGAAGTTGTCAGATGACCCCTAATAGGGGCTGTGGCCCTTTAAGGTAAACAATAACGTTTTTTTTCATGTTTTTGTCCTATAGAAATGAAAACTATTGCAGAAAAAGAAAAGCTGTTGCTTGCTTAAATGTTCAGCTCATCAATCTCTACAAAAGTTTCCATTCGGTCAAAGTTGTCAGATTACCCCTTATAGGGGTTATGGCCCTTAACAGGTAAAAAATAACGTTTTTCCCCTATAGAATGAAAACTATTGCAGATAGAGAAAATCTGTTGCTTGCTTAAATGTTCAGGTCATTGAGCTTTACAAAAGTCTCCATTTGGTCGAGGTTGTCAGATGACCCCTTATAGGGGTTACGTACGGTCCTTTAAAGAAGAAAATAGCGTTTTGTCTTGAATGAAAACTATAGCAGATAGAGAAAAGCTGTTGCTTGCTTAAACCTTTAGATCCTGGAGCTTTACAAAAGTCTCCATTGGGTCGAGGTTGTCAGATGATCCCTTATAGGGGTTATGGCCCTTTAAAGGTGTTAAATAGCATTTTTTCATGTTTTTGGCCTATAGAATGAAAACTGTTTCAGATAGAAAAAAACTGTTGCTTGCTTAAACCCTCAGTTTATTCAGTTTTTCGAAGGCGTTACGTGACGGTAGAATTATATTTTCATTTTTAGCATAATTTTATTCATTATTATCATTATTTTATATGGCAGACATACTACTTCCTATCCTCTGCTGCCAATATATTTTTATGAAAAAAGCCAAGGCTGTCTTTTAAGCACTAGTTAAATGGTCGGTCCCTATGATCAAAGTTCTTGGTTGTTGATTTTTATACAGAATAAGGATAGACATCGAGTGTGTTAGTGAGTTGGTGTTTTACGCTCTCGCAACACTTTATAGGTTATTTGAAGGCGATGAACATGAAAGGAAGATAAAATAACATGAAATGATATTGATATGGAATATGGGGTGGGGTGGGACACAAAGGCAACAGCAAATTTTAAGAACCACAGGAAAAAGGGGAGAGTTGGGTAGGAACAGAAAACTAACCCTATGTGATGCACTACTTGGCGGTCAACAAAAGGATTTTTTTACGTGCATGAAGCGTGGCACTCTCCATACACATTGGCCCATTTTGGTCAGAGGTCAGGGTTTCCGTATTATAGACCTGACAACCCCCGCGGACGAGGGCCACCCTATTCTGCCACCTAGGGTACACATCTGGATCGCTCTGTGGTCTGAGCACTGACCCGATTTCAAAATCCCAAGACCCTTAGTCGCCTCTTACAAAAAATGTACGACAAGCTAAGCTCTGCTGAGGGACTATTCGCCTCCTAGGTGGCGGGAAAGAAATCGGAAGCATCGAAACCATATTTTAATGCGTCAGCTTATAATGCTTATTGAACGTCTAAATATTATTTCATGATAATAAAAGGAGTAAGAACAAAATAACCGAACAGGGATGATCAATCTCACTCATACATCTAAGAAGAAAAGGCAAACAAGGCAAAGACCTCCCAGAGAAATTGAAGATTGCAATGGTCCTGACTTGGTACAGGCATTTCTAAAGAAATGGTGGGTTGAACTAGGTTTTATGCCGACAAACCCTCTTTTCCATTCCGGTAACATAAAACACAACACATTGGGATACAGGGGTAAACATCTTAGTACAAAAACTAGTGTTCATGACAATTTTTATGTTATTTTAATAAAATATCTAGTCGACACACTATATATGACTTTATGTCCGTAATCAGAGAGAAGATGATCTAGAAATCTTCAATAGGAAAAAGCTTGCCTACATGTAAAATTTCAGATCCCCGAGTCATGTATTTGCTTAGGACACTGTGACGGAAATGTTAAATGTATGTAAACTATGTGTAAAATCCTAAGTATTCGGTTAACAAGAAGTAGATGACATAGGAGCATAAAATAGGTATAAACTATATGGTACTATAGGACAAAGCTTAAAGCTATATTCAAAATACCAGTCCTCTATGTCATGTAGTTGCTAAGGAAACGGTGACGGGAAATTTGCATTCATGTACACTATGTATAAATGCCATAGAATTCAATAAACAGAAAAAAGATTACCTAGGAGCATTAAATCGGTAAACAACATACAGTACTATAGAATAAAGCTATATATGTAAAATATTGGACCTCTGGGTTATGTAATTGCTTATATAAATAGAAAACTGTGACGGAAATTACATGTGTATGGTACAGACGTACGGACGAACAAACGATCGAATAGACGGATGAACGAACGGACAAGGGTAAAACAGTATACACCCTCTTGGTCTTCTTTAAAGAGAGGGTATAATAATGCATGCTCACGTGAGAAAGGAAAGGTATGCAACACACCGACACAAATTTATGTACTTAGTATAGGGAGACAATTCAAAAACTCTATGGCAATCCAACATCCGCACTAGCAAACTTCCATTAAATTTTGGTGTCGCACAGGTTCCGGGTGACGATTCGACACAGAAGCGCTAAAGTCCATTTAAGCGGTTAGAAACCTGACATTGGTCAGGCCGCATTGCCCAAAAAGCGACTTTGATATGTGGCGCAAGTGGTTGAATGTGGATACTCTGTTGTTCTTGTTCGTGTTTACAGGCTTTGTCGTTTTGACACTCGAATGTCCCATGTTTGCCTCTTTGCTTCTTTGATGTATCTTGCACCGTTACAATACAGCGGCGACTAAAATGCTCAAAAATACCAATGTAAACTTTACTTGAAGTGGGCCAACCAACTTTAATAAAGTTTTAATATGATGTTACTTTTTACTAAAAAAGCTATGTCTCGCATTTTGGGTTAGCGTTTTTTTGGGTTTTTTTTTTTTGGAAAAAATGCAAAATTTTTTGAAGGCTAAATGAACGTTATGTAGAATTAATGTTTATTTTACATTGGATTTTGATGATTATTTTTTTAATTGTGTTCCTCAATAAATTCTACTAGACAAATGTGACGACACTTTTGATTTACAAGGGGTTTCTTTAATTGTGGGCTTAATTTCAAACTACTAGTTATTTCAAAATATTTCAAACTATAAGTTGGAGTGTATTGTTTAACCCTTGACCGAAATTATAGCCCTTACACTTACATTAAAAAAAATCATAAAAAAACCTGTTTTCGGACTTTTTTCCATATGCTTGAACATATTGAATTGGTATTTTGGAATGGAAGTTAAAAAAAGTATTGTGATAAGTCATAGGCCCCATCATTAATTTTAATCGAAGTTATGGCTCTTGGACTTTGAACATTAAAAGAAAATACAAGTTTTCTGGACACTTTAGCCAGATTTTCAAACATCGCGGGGCATCATCTTCATCTTACACACACTAACAACATTTAGCTACATGTACTTCTCTGAATATTGTATACTTGTCTGGGCATTTATTATTTTAATCCTAGGCGTTCCACAAAGGGATCTTTTACGCGCATAAAGCGTGGCACTCTTCACATACGTTGGCCCACTATGGTCAGTGGTCAGGATTTCCGTAATATAGACCTGCAAACGAGTGCCGCTCCATTCAGCCACTTAGGTCACACTTTGCCGCTCTGTGGACTGAGCACTAACACTATGTCAGAATCCCAATTAAGACCCGTATTCGACTTTTACGACAAGTTAGGCTCTGCTGTGGGGTTATTCGCCAAGCATCCGGGCCCAGCACGGAAAAAATCATCTTAAACAACAATTTAATTATTTTGTCATTTATACCATTTTGTCATTTATACCGTTTTTAGAAATATTTAGTTAGTTTTACTTTAATCACAAGCAGCAATATTCGGTAGTTTACCATATAAGGGATGATTCATTCATGTGCATGTAAGGGTGTAAAGACTTTTTGACGCTCGTTTGTCAAACAGGATAGTCAGCTTAATGGATACTGGAGTTACCAAAGGACACCATTAGTTAACATCCGGACAGGTATCTGACAAACCTAGTTACCTAGTTACATACATGTATATACAAATGGAAAATCCCGATGTTTTTGGGGGGTTTTTTTTCGTTATTTTTTTGGAGGGGGGTGTTAGTGGTGTATGTGTGTGTTTGTTCTTTTTTTATTGTTGACTAAGGCTGATACAATGACCATGAAATGATGAATATATAAGCAATGGTATATTGACACATAAGGCCATAGAAACCATCCATTTTTGATTGCCACTTTTAACCGGTTTAGGTTGGACAATTAGCCAACTGTAGAGAAGCAAAAGCTACACATTTTATCGAAACATTTAACATGCGAGGAACATGACCTTTTATCCATAAAAGTGCACCTATCATATGGTTGCCTGACGAACCCGGGATGCTTGTTTACAGGATTTCACCATTTAATCCCTCGGGTGCATTTTACAGTCACTATGTGTACAAAGGTGTACAAAGCGATATGTCATAAAAACTCAGCACTGAAGCGGTCCTAATATTTGGATAACTGAAACCCTCTCGAGGCCGTTACATTTTTATACCATACCAGACCGAGTATTAAATGCCATTTAATCTTAGAAGACTTTAATATGTACAAACATTACTTACTAGGTAGTCTTTTAATCTCAAGTTAGCAGAACAAATTCGGCTACATGTACATGTAAATCAGGGAGATGAACATAAAAAGGGCTATAAAGTCAACATGAAGTGTGAAATGATGACGAAGTGGAGGATATAGGGACGCACGGACTGTCGGGGAGGTTTATCGCTGCCGTTGGAAAATAAGAAGGGCAGGATCTATCATGCAATAATGCCGCTTGCATGGTAATCCTAAAGGTCAATTTTACCAAGGTCTGCCCGAGCCTCAGTCTTCTTTCAGTTGCGAGAAATGTGAATGTATTCCCACTTCGGACCGATGTACATGTACGATTATGATTTTGTCTGATAACCCCGGCATTCAATCAGTAGTCGTTTTGTTTGCAATCGGCCTTACTCGATATCAGTTTTCTGGCCGCTCTTAATAGTGGACTTTTACCGGCAAGCATATCCCTGCCCGAAACCCGGATAGTTCAAATGCGTTTCTCCTGAAGATATGACAGACAGAGAATGAATGATATTTTCTAACCAATTCTTGTTTTTCTGTAAAATTGGCAAAAATTAAGATTTTTCTATTGATATTTCATAAAGGACAACGTTACCGTATTTCATTAATTTAAATAAAAATTTTAGAAAATATTCCCCTTTCAACAAGAATCATTGTCTATATTGTTTTTGACTGTGGCAATATACATGTATCAAATAATATTTCGTAATCTTGTTAACTTTTTCATAGCACTGAATAAGAAAATTCTTTAAAGATCGAAAACAGTGTACTTCTGTGATACTACGTGTTCAAAAATGTTCGCGCTTGAAATAGCCAGAAAATAGCCAAGATAGCGCGTTAAGCATGTTTTCAAAAACAAAAAATGCTCAACCGGTTGTTGACCCCATGCACGCATACACTTATGATATACTGTAAAATATGGTATTTCAAAAAATATATACGATAATGTCAGCAATATAATAAGACTGAATTAGTTTTGATACTGTAAATTAATATTATTTGCGATCGTGACAAAGTGTTAGTACTTTATGCTCTTGCATTTAAAATGTACCACAAACGATGAAAAGTGTGGCATGCAACTTTTCTTTACGATAAGAGGGGTGCTTTGATTTTTTGTTGTTTTTGTTTTAGTTATGTATTTTTAAGAGCATTATTTTATAGATCAATATAAAGCTTTCTTCAGGATGGCGTTTTTGGTTGCACAGACTATAATAAAATAAACTTATGAAAATGCCACGCTACGTACGATTTGTCAAAAAATAAAAAGACAGGTTGAAAAAGATTCAATAGCCCTTCCTCTATAAAAATCTAATAGCTGATCACTTATCACCTAGTCACACGGTTAGTGCGAAACATATATTTTTAGCATTTCTTTTAGACATAATTATGATTATTATAACATGTGCACTAATTATCAGACAGTAAATAGGAAAAGTCACTCTGTTAATGTCTGCTTTTGAGAAAAATGTCAAATAGCGGATACAAATTAAGAATTAATTTTTGCGACCCCCTTTTCCCCCTATTACGTAATTAGGGGCCATATGGGGCCAAAATCGAAACTTTTTTATTTGTGGTCCGATTTTGAAATTTTTTTTTGCAAGTTTATAGGCAGCGAATCCAAATTTGAGAATTAATTTTTGCGACCATCCCTTTTTTCACTTGTTTTGTAATTAGGGGCCAAAAGGGGCTGTATTCAAAACTTTTTATTTCTGGTTTGTTTTTGAAATTTTTTTTTTGCAAGTTTATTTTTGTCAAGTAGCGAATCCAAATTTGAGAATTTATTTTTGCGACCCCACCCCTTTTTCACCTGTTACGTAATAAGGGGTCAAAAGGGACCGAAATCGAAACTTTTTTAATTCTTGTTCGATTTTGACAATTTGTTTTGCAAGTTTATTCTTGTCAAGTAGCAGATATATTTTTGTGTCCCTTTTTTTTAACTGTTATGTTATTAGGGACCAAAAGGGGCAAAAATCGTAACTTTTTTATTTCTAGTCCGATTAAAAATATTTTTTTTACAAGTTCATCCTTGCCAAGTAGCGATTCTAGATTTAAGAATAAATTTTTGCGACCCCCACTTTTTTTTCGCTCATTACCTTATTATCCCCCAATTCATACAATGTTGACAGGGGTATGTCTATTCGATGATTGCATTTGGTGGATTTAAACAATTTCAATGTAACTTTTCTTTCCAAATGTGTTTATTTCTGGTCCTTGCAGGAAAGATTAAGAAAGGTCGATCGTTCATCTGACATCGTGCATTTGAAAAAAAAGTTTACATTCCCGTAAGTTCTCTGTACTCATCCTACAATTCATTATTAGAACTAAGAAAAAATCTATACGAATAATGTTTGTTATCTTGAATACTTGACAAGTAAGAGATGTTTTTAGAAGCTATCCCCCTATCCCCGCCCTTCCGGAAAAAAGATCGGCTGGACACTTTGAAAGTGTGTTAAAAATAAATGCTAAAACAGAGATAGTGCCCTTTTCAGTGCTCTTGTTTAATTGACAAAAGCTTCCTTATGAAACCAAAAGTTGCTTAACATGATTTATTTTCATCTAAATGCTTTCAAATTGTAATTCAGACACATATTAAGGACAATTAAAGATAAACAAAAAAAATATTTTTAAAGGTTAACAAAGCATCTGCCTTTTATTTGATGTTTTGTGCATTAAATTTGATATTTTGAGCATGAAAATATAACTAAATTCGGTTAGCCCCCTGGACGAAGTTGCAAGGCCATACTTTGTTGTACCTACTTAGTACTTATAACATACATGGTATATTATAAAATCTGCATTTAAAACATATAAAACACTCAAATGAAAACTTTTCCCGGTCTTATTAAATATACAAGTGTAGTAAAGAAAGATAATCTGTTTTCATTTGTTTTCTCATTTTTCATGAAAATATATGAGGTTATGTCCCTTTAGTTTATTTACAAAAGAAAAATCGTCTGGACAAAGGGAAACTACCCAATTATTGCCTTATTTTACAAAATCGTGTAATATAGTTAAATTATTGTCTACTGTAATATTACTTTACTTTGTAATATTACAATAAATAGTAAGTGCCTGGACTGTAAAGGAATAAATGTTTTTTGTTTGTTTTTCTGTTTTTTTTTTTTTGGTTAAAAAAGTTGAATCTGATGCATATTTTTTAAATGTTACTGTTTACAACTGCAACTTTTGACAACGTGTTTGGTACATGTCATTCAATTTCTAGAAAAGAATTAAGAATAAATAAGCTCTTACAGACCAAGCCGATAGTACTTTGTTATAAAGGCAACAATTATAAGTATATAACCAGAAAATATCAATACATGTACACCTGTATTCCAATTTTGATCTGATATTATTTCCTTTAAGTCGATCTCTTGATTGCAACAAGAAATATAAAACACTACATGTACATGTCAATATGGTTTATGAAATATCTAAATAGGCATTTTAATACATGTTTATGTTAAAATTTAACAAAAATATGAACACAAGTACTTCTTTTTAAAAAATCTAATATTTAACCTATGTTACTTGCAAAGAAGTTATTTTTAAGACTTGCTTTTTCCGGTCGGTCCACTATTCTGCCTTTTTTCCCCTCTATTTTTTAAGTGAGTTTTCTTTGTGAATTTTGTAATAAAGTTTGCTTAACTGCTCAACTTGGTTTGGCTTTATGTCACATTAGTTCCCCAATTTGCAATGGAAGATGGTAGTTTTGTGCTGTAAAACCTGTTTTAAACCAGCCTCCATTCCCTTTTGAAATGTCTGTACCAAGTCAGGGTCATTTGTAAATCTACAACAGATTTAGTTTCCCTAGTATGTCTGTCATTTGGTATTGATAATCTTTGTTCTCTAATATTGTTGTTAAGTACTTTATTTTCTTAAAATGATGTTTTGAATTGGGTTTCTAAATCTTATTTTAGTCAAAAGTGCTAGTATTTTAAAAGTTTTTTATATTAAAATATTTTGTACAAGTTTAACCTCATTTTTGTCATTATTTTGTACAAGTTATAACATGTACAGGCTAAAATTGTACGTTATAACTTGTATTTTTGGTCCGTACAAGGTATAACTTGTACAAATATTTTGTACATGTTATAACTTGTACAAAATTACAACTTGTACATAACATATACAATGATTTTACCTGAGCTCACAATACTACATGTAGGTGCAATTAAATATTAAAATTATGTTCATGTAACCATGAAAAATAAATTCACATACAATATTAATTAACCTAATAAATGAAAATTAAGGAAATACCATAGCGTTTGTTGTAAACAGGTACAAAAATATCTGAAATTGATTCTCTGAAGGTAAAAACTTAGGCCGTGGCTATTTTGCCGTAATTGTTAAAATTTATTAATTAACACAGGTATCACGGCCTTAACTCGGCTAATTAGGGATAACTTGTACATAAAGATAATTAAGAAAAAAGATCTTTTGGTAAATCAGTCCTATAATAGTTTGATGGGGCATTGGAATGTCTTTTTAAATTAATATTTTGTTGAATTGCATCTGAAAATTAATATTTGATTTAAAAAATAAGATTCTGAAAAATTTTTCGATCTAAATATTTTTTTCTTTTTCATCCAAGAAAATTAATATGTAGATAATATGTCTCGATTTTCTTGAAAGAAACAAAGTTATCACAATTGAATTTTAATTATTGAATCTCAGAAGTATATGGTTGAGATCTCTAATGGAGTTTTTTTAATATAAAAATAATTGTGGCTGCCAAACATTTAGAAGTTTGATAAAAAGCTGAATAAGACGAAACTTCTCGAAATCGTAACAGTTTCACTGTTTTGCCTTTGTACAATCTTGATTGACAAGCGCTTAATTCCTGAGGACGTATTAAGATTTTGGTTCATCCTATATTTTGCTATATAGAATATGTATCAATAAACATTTAAAAAAAATGCAACTTACTTTAAAAAAATATTTGATTATTTTTTAAACTGAGATTTACTATTTTTTTCTGAAATAAAATTAAGGTAAAACAATTATATGCAATATCATTTTAAATTTATACTACCCTGTTCATGATCTAATCTAGTTTCTCTCTACCAATGTAATTGGCTGTTTGAGAATAAAGCTATATTATAATGAATATGGAAATAATATTTTGCTAATTAAGTGTACAATATAATAAAATCTGTTACTGCAAAATAGCCTGTGGGACTATTTTGCCGGTTAAGGCAGAATAGCCTGTGAGGCTATTTTGCCAGTTACGGCAGAATAGCCACCGCCAAAAACTTACAAAAGTTTCATAATGGCGTCACCTGTTCCTCCATTTAAGGTATAAAACCACTAATTCGCAATCCGGTAGAGGACGAACCTGAATCTAGTTCCTATTTTGAGACAATATAGTTCCATTAAAGTATTGACCCAGCTCAAACTATTGCATGCAAATCATTAAATGAGCTTTTATTTGAAAGATGAACATCTTAGAAACAATTTCAGCCCATGTTTGTTCATATATATGTTAAGTGTCAATTTTTAGGATAACTTTTACTTGGGGTCTCATTCTTGCCAGAAACAATACTAGAAAGTACCGGACGTTCAGGATGATTTAAACCGGGAACCAGTTTTTACCGTTATTCAATGTAAGATGTGCTAGTTTTTGAACTGGAGTGAGCCAAATCATTTTGCATTGAAATAAGACTATTGACACTTTATTTGAACGTTAGACAAAAATTTTACAGCATTTTAGAAATGTCCAATTTAACATAGAAAGCAATGGGACTCGGAATTAGTGGTTTTATACCTTTAAATGTCGTATCTGCTTTCTATCAACCAAGATATTTATAAATTAAGATTCTGTGCAAATAAACCTTATCGGACCTAAAGCAAATACATGTTACATCGTTAATCCGTTACCCGGGACACAAATGATAATTCAAGGGACCGACCATTTAACCAAACTCTCGATCGCAATATATATAGGCTTATCCTTCCCGACAAAAATAGGTCAGGATTATCCCACTGTTACAGGATTGTATGAATTCCATCACGATTCTTGATATTTTTTTTGTCTAAAAAATTCTCAAAATTTTCCTATAGTTAGCAATGAAAACGTCAAATTTTCTGTATTAATTTTTATTTATAAGAATTAATTCAGTTTGTTGTAAAACCGGTTTAAATGAGTACGCACTATTTTAAAGTGAAGTAAAGTAAAGGTATTTAGGCTATACTGTAAACAATGTTGTTGCGCAATGCATTTTGGTATATGCGAGTAATTATCATGGTTTTTGATTTAGAGAGTAGGAGTCAGAAAGAGGTCATTGAAAAGAAGCCCGGAAAGCCTGGTGCAGTGATCAGTGTACGGACCATTTCTGACGGGAACTGGAACTGTGAGGAGTTTGCTATTTAACATGAAAAAGGGGGCGTTGAAAAATATTCTGGCATTACAGGTTAAGGAAAAACATTCAAAAGGATTTCTGTCATATAAAATGATGTTGATAATGAAAATAATAGCGTCCGGACTCATTAAAAAGTTCAACCAGTTAAAAAAAACCAAGACCCATCCTTTCAAGATAAATAGTCACTCCCTTAATATTTATGATTAAATATTTTCCAAATAATAGGTACCAGTATTTGGACAATTATGTTTTTAATTTTCTTAATAATTAAAAGGGTTAACTTTTTAAATCTACAACAATGGAAAGATCAAATTTTTCAATTATTTTAGGTTTGCTAAGAGGAAATTGATTCTCTGAAGGTAAAAACTTACAAAAGTTTCATAATGGCGTCACCTGTTCCTCCATTTAAATGGCGTATCTGCTTTCTATCAACCCAGATATTTATAAATTAACATTTGTGCAAATAAACCTTATCGGACCTTAAGCAAATACATCATCATGTTACATCGTTTATCCGTTACCCGGGACACAAATGATAATTTAAGGGACCGACCATTTAACCAAATTCCCGTTCGCAATAGGCTTATCCTTCCCGACAAAAATAGGTCAGGATTATCCCACTGTTACAGGCTTGTATGAATTCAATCAATATTCTTGATATTTTTTTTTGTCTAATAAATTCTCAAAATTTTCCTATAGTTAGCAATGAAAACGTCAAATTTTCTGTAATAATTTTTATTTATAAGAATTAATTCAGTTTGTTGTAAAACCGGTTTAAATGAGTACGCACTTTTTTAAAGTGAAGTAAAGTAAAAGTATTTAGGCTATACTGTAAACAATGTTGTTGCGCAATACATTTTGGTATATGCGAGTAATTTTCATGGTTTTTAATTTAGAGAGTAGGAGTCAGAAAGAGGTCATTGAAAAGAAGCCCGGAAAGCCTGGTGCAGTGATCAGTGTACGGACCATTTCTGACGGGAACTGGAACTGTGAGGAGTTTGCCATTTAACATGAAAAAGGGTGCGTTGAAAAATATTCTGGCATTACAGGTTAAGGAAAAACATTCAAAAGGATTTCTGTCATATAAAATGATGTTGATAATGAAAATAATAGCGTCCGGACTCATTAAAAAGTTTAACCAGTTAAAAAAAAACCAAGACCCATCCTTATAAGAAAATAGTCACTCCCTTAATATTTATGATTAAATATTTTCCAAATAACCAGTATTTGGACAATGTTTATATCATTTTCTTAATAATTAAAAGGGTTAACTTTTAAAATCTACAACAATGGAAAGATCATTTTTTTTCAATTATTTTAGGTTTGCTAAGAGGAAATTGATTCTCTGAAGGTAAAAACTTACAAAAGTTTCATAATGGCGTCACCTGTTCCTCCATTTAAATGACGTATCTGCTTTCTATCAACCCAGGTATTTATAAATTAACGTTCAGTGCAAATAAACCTTATCGGACAAAAGCTTGCCCGATAAAACAAAAGGTAAACAATTCTAGATAGCTAGCAAACAATATAATTGTAGTGAACAATTACGAGATAAATCTAAAAATCGTTTCATTATCTCAAAAAACTATAGAATGATTTTACCTGAGCTCACACTACTACATGAAGGTGCAATTAAATATTAAAATTATGTACATGTAACCATGAAAAATAAATTCACATAAAATATTAATTAACCTAATAAATGAAAATAAAGGAAATACCATAGCGTTTGTTGTAAACAGGTATAAAAAAACTCTGAAATTGATTCTCTGAAGGTAAAAACTTACAAAAGTTTCATAATGGCGTCACCTGTTCCTCCATTTAAATGACGTATCTGCTTTCTATCAACCCAGGTATTTATAAATTAACATTTGTGCAAATAAACCTTATCGGACCTAAAGCAAATACATGTTACATCGTTAATCCGTTACCCGGGACACAAATGATAATATTAGGGCCCGATCATTTAACCAAACTTCTGATCGCAATAGGCTTATCCTTCCCGACAAAAATAGGTCAGGATTATCCCACTGTTACAGGCTTGTATGAATTCAATCAATATTCTTGATATTTTTTTTGTCTAATAAATTCTCAAAATTTTCCTATAGTTAGCAATGAAAACGTCAAATTTTCTGTAATAATTTTTATTTATAAGAATTAATTCAGTTTGTTGTAAAACCGGTTTAAATGAGTACGCACTATTTTAGGAGGAGGGAGGTTTGGCGCCATAAAACCTGGTTTAACCGACCATTTCGTTTGAAATGCCTGTACCAAGTCAGGACCATTGCGATCCACCAGTTCTCCGGTATGACTGATTCGTTTTTGTCATTTTCTCTGGACTATGAGATTGATCATTCAAGTTCGGTAGTTTTGTTATTACCTTTATTAAAGTGAAGTAAAGTAAAAGTATTTAGGCTATACTGTAAACAATGTTGTTGCGCAATGCATTTTGGTATATGCGAGTAATTTTCATGGTTTTTAATTTAGAGAGTAGGAGTCAGAAAGAGGTCATTGAAAAGAAGCCCGGAAAGCCTGGTGCAGTGATCAGTGTACGGACCATTTCTGACGGGAACTGGAACTGTGAGGAGTTTGCCATTTAACATGAAAAAGGGGGCGTTGAAAAATATTTTGGCATTACAGGTTAAGGAAAAACATTCAAAAGGATTTCTGTCATATAAAATGATGTTGATAATGAAAATAATAGCGTCCGGACTCATTAAAAAGTTTAACCAGTTACAAAAAACCAAGACCCATCCTTTCAAGATAAATAGTCACTCCCTTAATATTTATGATTAAATATTTTCTAAATAATAGGTACCAGTATTTGGACAATGTTTATATCATTTTCTTAATAATTAAAAGGGTTAACTTTTAAAATCTACAATTTATAATGGAAAGATCAAATTTTTCATTTATTTTAGGTTTGCTAAGAGGAAATTGATTCTCTGAAGGTAAAAACTTACAAAAGTTTCATAATGGCGTCACTTGTTCCTCCATTTAAATGGCGTATCTGCTTTATATCAACCCAGATATTTATAAATTAACGTTCAGTGCAAATAAACCTTATCGGACAAAAGCTTGCCCGATAAAACAAAAGGTAAACAATTCTAGATAGCTAGCAAACAATACAAGTATAAGCTTTCCAAAAAGCTTGCTCGGGTCCAGCATTTATGTGGGTATAACCCCCCTTTTAGTACTCGGTACTTTGGGCTATTTTGAGGCAGTACTCGTTACTCAAAGGCTGGAGTACCGTACTCGAGAATTTTAACATAAAGTACTTGGTACTCAGGTTTAAAAAAATAAAATAAAATAAAAATAGAATTTAGAAGTTGTAACAAACTAGGAAAAATGGTTTTGGCATTATTAGGTCATGGTGAGCATAAATGTGGTCACCTGACAACTTTCAGTCTCTTTATATTGACTTAAATTCTTTTGTACGTTTCATCTTTTTCTTTTCTCTGTATAAGCTCCCAATTGTAGGAACATCAGGTGGTGGCAGCCACAGTTAGAATTAGTTATATGCACATGTAGTCTGTAGCAGTAATTCCGACTTTGTCAATTCAGGAACACATCAATGAAACTGGTAAAATCCAATATGAGTTTGGTTATGTTCAGACGGTTGTTGAAGGTTTCTTTCCATAGCTCTGAAAAATCCGCTCAATTATATGCGCTTTGATTGTTGGGAAGGAAGGATTCAAGTCTCACTTTACCTAGGGCTGGGCATGTTGTTAGTAAATGTTGAAGATCCTCTGACTCCTGTCCACAGAGATTGCAGGTTGGACTCTCTATATACCGGCTAAACTTGTGTTTATCTGCCTGGACTGTATATGTTCTAGTGGCCATGAGGACTTTAACTGAACATTTAAGTACATCCAAAATGGTTGGGCTGACATTTTTGTAGATATTATGTAGGTTGCCAGTTTAGGTTATAAATGACAAGTTGAAATATACTTCAGGGATGAGTTTTCTGCTGCATCAGCTTTAAGAATAGAATTCCAGTGGTTGGTGATTGCCTGGTAGACCATTATCTTCCACAGTACTTTCTTTGGTAGATCATTCAGTTACTTGGTACATTTAATAGATGGTACTTTATATTGCTCTAAAATGTAGGTTACTTTTGTAAAAAAACTGTTCTGGTTATTAAAATTAACACATATTTGTCGTTCAGCAATTTGGAGAAGCTTTTTGTTGTTTGAGTCTAAAACTTGGAAGAGAAGTGCCAGTTGTCTCTTGTGAAGTTCAGCTTCGATAGGTAAAGCTCCTAGAAAGAGGTATACAGCAGAAGTTGCACATCTAGGAAGTAGGGACTGAAAATGACGAAGACAGTCTCAATGGAATCTCTCCAGACAGTCTATATCCCTCTTGAGCAGTGTTATGGCCTCAAGTGATTGTAATTTAATCAGTTACTTTGAAAGTAATTGACCCATCTCTGCTCAAGTCCGTATAGGAGTCTAGGTAGAACATATAGGTTGTAGATATTATGGGATGTTCTTGGGTCTAAACCATTCTAACCGTGTAAACCAGAGCTCATTAGTGAATATTTTGTACGCCGTGCTATACTTTAATTCTCTTTTTGATGTTTGTAGAGGATTCACTTCTATTTGTTCTAGGCAGGCCCAAGTGACTGAGTAGTTGAAGTTGATGGTTTTAGCAGACTTTCTCTAAGAGTCCATTTGTTGCTAGATTGGGGTTTCTTGTTGAACTCCACAACATTAGTTATGGTAGGATGTAATTCATAGTGATGTTGCTGCGAGTGCTTATGGACTACATTAACATGGTTTGCATCTCTTCTGGAGTGGAGCTGAGGAGAGCTAGATCATCAGCTCAAGTAGGTGTCCCGACGTAGATGGTGTCTAAGTGTAGACCAATAGAGTTGTTCTCAAGCTCCCTTAGCAGGTCCAAGACAAATACCTTATACAGGTGAGTTGAGAGGATACAGCCTTGTCGGACGCCCTGACCTATTTGGAAACTGTCACTCAATCCGCCATTCCGTTTCACCTTAGAAGATAGCCCAGTATAGAAGTCTTTGATTGTCATCCATAAATCTTGGTGAATCTTCTGGTCTAGCAGTTTATCAAAGAGAATAGTGTGTTGAACAGTATCAAATGCTGCCAGCCTTTACTGTTGACAGGGATTAGAGACGAGTTATGCCTCGTATGGGTCTCATTAATCTCTACAGAAGTCTCCATAAGGTCGAAGTTGTCATATGACCCCTTATAGGGGTTACAGACCCTTAAATGTAAATAATAGTGCTTTTGGTCTTTAAAATGAAAACTATTGCAGATAGAGAAAAGCTGTTGCTTGCTTAATTTTCAGCTCATTTACGCAAGTCAGGCGTAGCAAAATTTATTGTCTGGAACTCTGTTGTCATTTTTATTTCGAACACCCGTGAAGGTTAGCACTGCTGGTCCTGCTGGTGGAGTTTTAAATAGTTAATCAAAATCATATATATTTTTTTCTCCATTTTGATATCCACAATTTGAGTTCGCATGGTTTTCTCAAAAGCCCTATATTTTACAATTAACGTCTTATGTTACGGGAGTTTGCCTTTTGCATCGAAGGTTTTTCTTGAAACTAGTTCCACCGGATGATTCTTGTGAATTGTCATTTGTTACATGTTGACTTATAATCGTGTTTGTGTCTTCATATGGCTTGCCGTTGATGTAAAGTTTATCTATCACGAGCTTGCACTTTTTACCATCCTTTTTTGCCTGCCTCATAATAGGGTATAATTTTCGTCTTTTCTTTTCGATTTCCAAAGGAAATTGTTCAGTAATACCAAAGGGTTTACCACTTAAACGACATTTGTATCTGAGTACATCTTCTAATTCTGTTCTGTAGACAAATTTTACTATTATTGGTCTTACGCCATTCAATCCAACTTTCCCAAAACGATGCGCTTTTGCAAGAGAAAGTCCGTATGTAAATCATAGTTCTTGTCTTAAAAAATTCTGGATTTTAATTGTGCATATGTCATTCTTTTGGTATGGAAGGCCAGAAAATACTAAATTTTCTTTCATCGTGGTACATGTAAGCTCGGTTAGTTTATCTTTCAATTCACTTATTTCTTTGCAGTCAACTACCGACTTTGTAATGTTCTCTTCACTTATCATCTTCTCATTTACTTCTATATACGCTTTGTTATGATAGCATTTGTCCATGACATTCGTAATCGTTTGCTCCATCTTTTCAATTCTTTCTTCTATTTCCTTGTTATGTACTTTCATTTCATCTACTTTTTGTTCGTTTCTTTCAATTTTATTTGCAAGTATTGTTAGGGCATCTTTTATTTCGTGGATTTTCCCTACGGTCTTTTCAATTCTTTCTATTCTATGCGTTAGTCCAGTCACAGAAACGAGAATTTTCATAAGAATGTCGTTACTTTCTTTTGGATCGCTAGCAGACATTTTGACGTTACCTTGGAGTTTGATTGTCCTTAATTGTTTCAACGTCGCTTGTTCCGCTCAGCTTATAAACATCAGTATTAAGTCTTCGAAATCTCTTCTTCTCAAATTAAAGCTGGATAAAACAAGACATCGCTTTCATAATCCTCAGATGAATTTATGTACATATTTTGTACTCTGTGTCTTGTCTTAAACTAATATAATCACATTTTTCAATCGGAGAAAAATATCGTGCAGCCTCCCCAACAACGTACCGGAAGTTACTCCATTCAAGATATTAAGCAACTGAGATGATTTTAGGATTAAAACAGATTAATCAACTTGTTAAACAGATTAATTACTTTACAAATATCTGATGATTTTGTATCATGCTAATTAAACCAGTGAACACTTCTAAATTGAATACCTTTAAGATTCATTCAGTTTTTATATGACCATCAGGGAAGACGGGTGTGCTTTGGCTGCTATCCCTTTGAATATTCGAACACACGTGAAGGTTAGCACTGCTGGTGGAGTTTTAATTCCACGAGGTTAGCCCGCTCCGGCACCAACACTTTTGAGTTGGAGAAAACACCAAAGCTTTAAATTATCCGTCTTAATTTCAAAATTGTCTAAACCCTAAGGTTCTTCCTACCCCAGACAAAAAAAGGATTTTAAAAACGAAAAATACAGGAACTGCAATCATGTTGAGGACCGTCGTCGTTTTTGCTAGCTGTTTGGTATTCATGGTATCTGCCCGGTCATATGGCATGTATGGTAAGTATATAATTTGCTATCTCTTTTAAATGTGTTAAAAGTGTGCCTGTGTGTCTGGTTTTTCTTGTTGTTTTTTGTTGTTGGTTTTTTCCTTGTTTGTGGTTAAAATATATGTCAGATTTGTTTTTGTTTGTTTGTTTGCTACTAGTTCGTTTTAAATGTTTTGTTTCTTATTTCATTTTGTCACTTTCTAAACTAATTTAAATAGGTTGATTATCTTAGTAATAATTTGGTTCCCCAGTTTGGTATTTTTGGTTTTACTGATCTATGCTCTTCATATTCATATAGTGTTTGGCATTTTCAATATTTTTGGTAGAGCGCCTCTGATGAGTCTTGAATAGACGAAACGCGCGTCAGGCAGGCGTAGCAAAATTTATTGTCTGGAACTTTGTTGTCATTTGTATTTCTGAGAGCAGGTTATTTTAATTGATGAAATTGCTTACTTGAAGAAGATTTATCTCATTTTCATTTTTTATTTTGTATTTTGACACATATGCAGTACGATGTCCCTTAGCGTGGGGTTCGATTAAGAGTCCTTCTCTCATCTACTTCCTGTTTGCCGACTTACTTAATTTTTTGCATAAATGGTCAATTATGGACAATTTTCTTAACAGTTTTCTCAGCAACCTCTTATTACACCCTTTTGAATTTTGGTAATCAGCATGGGTCCCATACCGTTGAATTAATTTCAGGTCTATTGTCTACCTACTTCCTGCTTAACGAAATCTGGCCATTTCTATCTTTGACCAATTTTGATGACCCATTTACGAAAGTTATTGGGACATACAGTCGTCGGATACGTTTGTTTGTCCGTCCGTCTGCCCGTCTGTGTGTTCGTCCGTTTGTCTGTCTGTGTGTTCGTCCGTTTCTTATGTTGCGAAATATCGGCATAATGTCTATTGGACATATTCTTGCTTTGTTTTGTTTGTTTATTTTCATTTTTTTAATGTTTTGATTTATTTGTCTGGTTTTTTTGGGGGGGTTGCTACTTTTAAATTGAAATTGATTTTAAACCTTATAAAGTGAACTGTTTTCATTTCCTTCTCAGATGCCCTGGGCTGGCTATTACAGAATTTTCTTTGTGTGAGAAGCTCTTTTGTTCTATGAACATGAGATGTGTTCACAAGCGCAAAAGCAGGGGTATCTGGAAACCCCTGTTTTTGCCATTGTGAATTAAGTCTATTGTTCTTAGAACAAAAGAGTTATTCACACAAAGAAAGTTTCTGAAAATGAAAGTTCGACTTTAAACAATAGAACTGGGGTGTAAATATACATAAAATATACCAATGAAAATAGATATGACTGTCCACAACTGTTAATATGTTTTGTATAAAGTTTTGAAACAGTACATTTAGTACTCGGTACTCAGAGAAAAAATAAAGCAGTACTCGGTACTCGAGGCAAAATTTAAGAGTACTTGGTACTCAAGGGGGAGGGGGGGTTATACCCCCATTTATTTTCATACGAGAGACCTATTCTCGAATATCTATTCTAGATGTATACTTAGATTCACCCTGTTGACGATTGCATAACGATTCGTATGTTGCATAATAGGATGCAAAATAGTTCGTCATGAGGATTGATTTTAATGCCAGTTTGTAAATAAATTTAAGAGTCTGTGTAAAATTTTATCAATGATCAATTTAAAAAAATACCGAAAAGTCACCATCCGGTGCATTATCGCGCTATAAAAGATGTTACTGCAGTTAAATTTCTTATATTACTGCGCGAACAATTTTTATCTCAGCAGCATAATATACACAAACAGATTGAACTTTTCAAGATATGTTAACTTTTTCATCGTTTTATGGTTTTGGCAACTCTCTACTTATGTATTTATGAACCATGCAAACATTTTGCGATCTTAATGATATAATTTCACGTGTAATTGTTTTAAAATCATCAATAAGGCATTGAACTCGTGATGTTATTACTACCTATTAAATCTTCGGATTTCCATCAAGACAATATGGCCGCGACCAGTAGATTATGTGTTTCGCTTCGGATTATATTTTAGTCAGTGTAGCATATCTTGCGTAGCCTTAGCGTAATGGATATTTGATTTTGGATTGCGAAAATTTGCTTAATTGAATAAAGTTTTAAAGGACAAAAATACTATTCGGACACCAAAAATAAGTTAAATCTTGGAAAAAAGTTGTACACAGCATCTTCGTATTTCATGCTTTTATGTGGTGGTGTTTTAAAGCAACAATGCGATTCAACTAGATCATGTAGCGTACATGGCGTAGTCACTTTATTAGGTTGTGCACATGTTTAAGCGTACTTTCTTTTAAATTTTTGACTGCAAAATGTTAATTCATTGAAGATAGTTTATTATCACAGACAAAAATATAGGTCAATCAGACACACACAATTCAAGCATTTTATTGATTTTTAGAAAATGACAAAATAGCCACATTGGGTCATTCGTCTGTCTTGATCTAGGTCATTTTAATTTGGATAAATAATTTTATCTATTTCTAACAAAGCTATTGCGGGATCCGGAAAAATAAACTTATTTGTCACAAGTTATTGGTTGTTCTAAAATGTTATTATTGCTTGATAATTTTGTCGATTCACCACACAGAGACCAAAGTCGCCACAACTACAAACATGTCAGAAAATAATTTTAACTGTGCGGAACCACAGGGGCTTGGATTATCAGTGGCGGATCCAGAAATTCTGAAAAGAGGGGGCCCGTTTTGGTTACGCTTCAATGATTTCCTAAATATTCAACCAAATTTTTCCGCCAAAAGGGGGGGGGGGGCGGGCCCCCTAGGCCCCCCCCTGGATCCGCCTATGATTATAGTGTAGGGGGTCGATTTTATTTTAAGTCAATATAAATGACCAGAATCCAAGCCCCTGTATAAGTTTGCTTTCGTCTCTATCATAAAGGGAGGGACAATCTTTGAATAGGTGAGAATCAAAAATATTTGAGCAGTGGCGGATCCGGGGGGTGGGGGGATCTGAGGTTGGAATTTTCCTCCTTTCCGCCAAAAATTTCGCAAGTAACGTGTAGGTTTTCTGAAAAAATTGTCTAGAACCACCCCCTTTTCGTCATTCGTCCACAGCGGACTTTATGTGGACCAACCCCTTTCAAAAAATTCTGGATCTGGCCCTGTTTGAGTTATAATTATAATTTATTGCTATTAGACGTAAAAAATTTAAAGGCATACATGCACATTGCAAATTTTCATAAAGAGATCTACATTGGGTTTAAACTTATTTCATATAATATCATATACTTCAAAATCATAGGCTGATCTGACAAATGATAACCATTAAAGTAGACGATGAATAGATGTGGAATAATTGTACGTGACACAACCAACATAAAGAAACGGGAATTTAAAAAATCACAATGAAAAACAGCCAGCGGTCTTCAACATGACCATATTAAGTCGCTGCTCGCCGTCTTGCATTGGCCCAAGACTATAGATGAGTCCAGTTTGCCTTTTGGTCACACTTAGAAAAAAGTCAAAATAACAATGTACGATTTTTTTTACATCTTCGCATGCTTGGAATGCAACTAAATGTTGAAAATAATAATATTATAAAACGAAAATTGTAAAAATTTCTAGGCAAAAAATATATGTTTGATTTTCGTCTTCGGTATTCCCAGAATCCCGTTGGTAGCTTTTGTTCTCAGAATAATTTGAAGATTGAACTTTAACATTAAGCTGATTTATAAGTATATATAAACAACAGACTGTAACATCTTCGATCCAATGGAGACTTTTGTAGAGCTCGATGAGCTGAAGGTTTAAGCAAGCAACAGCTTTTCTCTATCTGCAATAGTTTCCTATTTCCTCTTCAACATACATAACCAAACCTCGATGCAGTTATTTTAAACTAAATAGGAGATAATAAACCTACATGTACAATGCTTATACTGGATCTAAAAACAAATAATGTTTAGGATAAACACTTGCATGACTTAGATTCATCAACATATTTATCTTAAAATGGCTTAGTTTTATATTGATTTTATAATATGTGTACAGCAAAGGCTACTTATAGAATTCAACAAAAAACCTTAGCAGGACCTAGAAATAATAAAGTCTTTTTTTATGTTACTAAAGCAGACCTTTGCTTTTTGTGTCCATAGCGGCTTGCTAGGCAATATGCATGAGTCCACGCTTGTTTTATGAAAACAACGATCGATTCGTTCTTCGTTCCATGTGCATGTACACAACCTGTCAGTAATACTATGACTTCAGGCACAACGAGATAATTTAACTACTTAAAATTTCTGTAGTCCGGAATACCCTACACTACCCTACACTACAGACCACGTTGGGGGGGGGGGGGGGGTAATTTCAAGTATTTTAGGGTACAGATGTGCGGCCCAGAAGTTTTATACCCACCATATTCAGATATTGGCCTGCTTTAAAAAGACACCCATTCATATATTTTTAATGCATTTGAAATTACACAGAATATGCTTTAACTTTACATGTTTTATAGATTTTCTATTAAAATCAAAGTTTGAATGGTAAAAAATATCGTTAGGGTTACAAGGAGGCAAAATGTGAATGCTCAGTCACTCTTTTCCTATTGATATATGACATTTGTGAAAAGTATACCTTATCATATATGCAACATTAAAATTTCCTACCTTTTAAAGTAGACCCTTTTGGGCCGCACATATGAACTTACCTTTATAATTGATTTAACCCCCCCCTGTGCAACAGACAGTTAAAATTTCTCAAAATTTACTTTTGAGCAACGACTTGTCCAGATAATAATCAGGTCTTTCTGGGATTTTTTTCATTTGGACTTTTCCAGATCCACAGAGTCGTAGGAAAATTATAAAAGGCTTTCAAGACCCTTTTGAGCTTAGCTGGGTGGCCTGTCCTATCAACATTTTGTCAGTTTGCAATGCCAAAAACCAGTAGTAGGTGCACCTAATGATACATTGTACTAAGCAGTCGTATGCTTCGAAATAAACTGTAACCTGTTCTTCCAGACGTATGACCACCTACAAAAGAATCATTCAATTCCCATATTGTTTTATAACTAGAAAGTGCCATAAAACATATTGGTACGGTTTGATCAAATGATGCTTATAATAATGAATGAATCCCTTCAACCTTATCTTTCATTCTAGTATGGTAGGTATTACTATGATGCTAAATGCATTATGCATGTTTCAGGAGCCTAACTGTGACATATATGTAACTCGAGTACCAATGGATATGGTTTTTACCATATCCCTTCTTGTTTACAGATGTTTTGACTATTAACGAAAACACATATAAGTCGCAATTAAATCCGCAACAACCAGAAGACTTGAATATCTTAATCAGAAGTCTATGAGCAGTTTTTGTTAGAGGAAGGGGTAAAATGGGGCATCCGAATGTTATAATTCCTAAAAGTCAAAGACAAAACCAATGACAGCACGAAGAAACGGACAGGACAGGATAAAACACAAAAAATAAAAAAATCAGAATGGCAATCATTTACGCGATGTCAAGTCGTGACGAGAGTGAACTCTTGTGCTCCGGGAGATTAAGCAGTTTCTGTTTGCAATAGCACAACCGCCACTCTGTTAATTGTCAATTCAATGTGTCAACTGTGGTTATTATAAACACGAACAAGAATAGCACGAAGAAACTCAAAATCAACTAAATAGAAATCAACAACGCGAACTCAAGTCGTAACAAGAGTGAACTCTGGTGCTCCGGAAGAGTAAACGGTTCCTGACTGCTATAGCACGCACGTCGCGCTACCGATTTCCGACTCAGTGTGTCAAATCCAGTAAAGGAAAACAAAACAAAATTCTATGACAAACCAACATCTGAGATAAAAATCCCCATACTTAGTAATTAACGAGTGTATAGTGTCTACCATAAAATTTCTTGAGTGAAGACAGCAACCTTAAGTCGCAACGTAATCCCGTGTAAACAATTTCTGTGTCCAACGTGACGCTCTACCAAGGAAATCGATGCAATTTAAACACGCTCTGGAGTAACGAATCAATTGTGATACGAAAACTCCATAAGCTGGAGCAGATGAAATGTTGTCATAGAGCTTTTTTGACAGTTTCAATTTCGAGATGTATATCTAAATATGAAACAGACTTCCTAGAATCCGTTGTATCTTCAAGTGTTCCTAAGGATATAACAGAGTGAAAATGTCATCAAAATCAGTGAAAGAACTTTATTAATATGGTTAAGATTTTATTAAACTACACAGTAGTGCTCCGAACAACTTAACATACTCATAAGCTTTTATTTTTTTTAAACATTTTTTTTTCAACTTTTATTGCAAATAACTGAAACGTGCACTACAATTCTATACACTGTAACCCTCTTCACTTTTACTTAACAACTTAAATGGTAAAAAAGGGAATGGAGAAAACAATAGAATTCGCACAAATTGCTACATGAATTGACTATAGTTGTATAAAAAACGTAGTTATATATTTTTTTACTTCCAATTTTAGATAGTATTAATATATATATCGGAATGTACAAACTAAACTTATTTCATAACAATGGGCTCACCAAGTTCACTACATGGTCACATTCGAACCCGTTAAATATATCGTCTGTATAAAAAGTTATATAATTGTCTATTTCTTTGAGAATAAAGTTGGTAACACAGATTCTATTTAAATTGAGTTAATTGATCGAAAAAGAATCTCCCGATTATGCCCAATAATGGACTGGACCAGTTAAATTTAGCTACAGAGGATAAGTGTATATTGATTAAATGCTTGTTTGGATCCCTATGATAATTAGGAATTAAAATATCTTTATCTTTATCTTTATATCTGAGCTTTATATTAACTGGAACATGTTTTGCGTTGATAAATTAATCAATTAATAAAATGTTCTCTATGTGTAGATCTAAGTATACTCATTTGTTCGTGTACTGTACATAAGTTCATAAAGAATGAATCCAAACACGGAAATCACCCTTTGATATTTATTTGGTAATTAAGACCCACACTTAATATTAATTAATAGTCGTGAAATTTGAAGACAAATACGGGTCCAAACGAAATCATACTAGAAAGATTTCGATAAGTAATCGGAATTGTTCGGCCATTTCCGCTGCCCGGAAGCGTCTTCAATTCTGATGCATTGGTCATTTAAATGTTTCGAAATGCACGGAATCCAATGACTAAATTTACAAGCGCTGTTTGTACAGAGATCTTCTTGCAATTGCTTTGAATCTAGATGACGCTCGGGTCCTTGAACCCGAGCAATAATTGTAGTGAATATTACGAGATAAATCTAAAAATCGTTTCATTATCTCAAAAACTATATCTAGAATGATTTTACCTGAGCTCACACTACTACATGAAGGTGCAATTAAATATGAAAACTATATACATGTAACCATGAAAAATAAATTCACATAAAATATTAATTAACCTAATAAATGGTTAGTTAGTTAGTTATTGCTTTACTCCCAAGCAGCACGATTTCGGCTATATCCGGGAGATGAACATGAAAGTGGTGATGCGATGAACATGAAATGATGATGAAGTGGAGGAAATGGGGACACAAGGCCAATCGGGTAGGAGAGTTTTGACTGCCACTGGAAAAAGGAGTGATGGGTAGGGACGGGAAATTTAGCCTCCTGCATGGGGATCCTACGGGTCCTACTCTTACCGAGACCTGCAGCAGGGTTCTTTAACGTGCGAGGAACGTGACATTTTTCCCAACACGGTGCACCACTATGGTTTGCGGTCAGGTTTTCCCCATTATCGCCTGACGACCCCGCATCTCTCGATGTCAGGGCTGCCCCATTCAACCACCTGGGGCACACATCCCAGTCGTTTTGTGGGCAAAGCGGCCTGACCCGATGTCAGGTTTCTGAGCGCTCTTTAGTGGACTTTTACCGACAAGCTTAGCGCTGCTGCGGGCCTATTCGCCACCCGGAACCCGCACGGGTGTTACCTAATAAATGAAAATTAAGGAAATACCATAGCGTTTGTTGTAAACAGGTAAAAAAAACTCTGAAATTGATTCTCTGAAGGTAAAAACTTACAAAAGTTTCATATAAATTAAGGACATCGCCAACCAAAAGACGTTAACTTTTAGGTTGTTGATAATTAATATTTGTACTTAGAAAATCTAGGTTGGTGTTGGCGTTGCGAGTGTCCTTATTGGGGGATTCCCACATTAATATGTTAAAATGTGAGAAAAAATGTGAAAAGGGCACTTTTAGCAAATTTGACCGTCGATAATCATTTATACATTCATACTATGATCAAATTGTACCGATTTCAATGTTTCTGTAATGGTAGGTCTACATTTAACATGACTGTTTAAATTAAAAATGTGGCTATTTCTGATCATTTTAGTATTGGCCTAAGTTATGGGCAGAATACCAAGTAAGTTGGCAATGGTCCTTTATCGTACCAATATTTGACATCCCCAACAAAAAAGCAAAAATAGAGCACGTGCAACCATATGAACACGAAAAACGAAAAAGATAATTCTTAAAAACAGGAAAAGACGTAAAGTACATTGCAAGACAACAATTCTTCATAACGTGTTTGATGTCTTTGTCCTTTCGGTGTTTTGGTATTCAAAATATGATCTTGAAAGTATTTTACATCTTAGTCTAAATGCCCAAACGGGCATAAAACGTCAAGGCCTGATCGTACATTTTTATTTTTTGACAAGCTAATCTTGTATAATAGTAAATTGCGTTAAACTGTATCTTTGCATTGTTTATATGAATTTGCCTGCGATAAGGTTTATTTATAACACAGATAATGTATAGATATAACTGGGTTGAAACGTGATATACTATCGGATACAGCCATTTTAATGGGAGGATAGGTGACACATTCATGACGGAATGGACCTCGTGTAAGATATGACTTAAATAAATAAATTTTAGGCCTTTTTTTGTATTTTTTACACTTAACGCTGTGTTAAAACGATTTTAAATAAAAATATTTTATCGTTTTGTTTAGTTATTGAATAATTTAATGGTTTCCATATAGTATCACACCTAGTATGGTGAAGTCGGGTAAAATTATTTAATTAAATGAAATGATTTATTAAATTATACCATAAAGCAACAAACATTAGTTCATTGGTAGTAATTAATATCTAAACCTGTGTTCGCCTTCTTTATGTGGCCTTAGATTATTCATTATTCAATGGTTTACTTACATTAACGAATGTGAACTTTTGGTCAGTTTTGTTGCACAACCCTAAACTCTCCTCATCGACCACAACCTAGGATGATTTTGACAGGTTGTTTTTGATTGACCATAAGGACTTACCATTAAAATAGAGGGGGGAATCAGAGGCTTGTTCAAATATTTCTGATTTTATATCTGACACCGTTGTCTTCGTTATCGGCTTTAAGACCAAGTTGATAAGAATATACGTGTCATAGGATCTCTGCATAGTTTTTTTTTCGATCATTGGTAGATTGTTTTTAAATTAATATCTCACAACCTACTTATGTTTTGTGCTATTACATGTACTATACCCTTTCAAGAGCAATGAAAAAGGGGGGTTCGTCACCATGAAATCTTGTTAAAACCGCAATTTCCTTTAAAAAGCCTGTATAAAGTAATCTTTAATTTCGCTTGTATGATTGCCTTGTTTTGTCTTTTCTCTCAGACACATGAGATTTATTTTCAAAGTTTGGTAATTTTGTTATTACCTTTAGATGTTTAAATATACTTCTATCATTTTTAGGGTCGTTGCTGTGACTGTTACTGTGGTGCTGTTTACTTTCATATTATGGAATTACCATACAAGGAGAACAAAAAGTAAGTTGTTTTAAAAGAGAAATTTGCAACTTAACAAAATGATTAGCCATAAGGTACGAGTACACAATTATCGCCCTTGGATTTTTGTTGTTCACGAATATAGTTCTATTAAAAATAGTACCTATGAACAAGTTTTGTGTTTGTGTGTGTTCTATTCACTTTTAGAGGTTGATTTTAGTCTCAAAATTGATGTCAGAGTAATGAAGAAATTTAATGACATCCATAAAAATCCAAATTCAATTGGGAAAGGTAGCTCTTTATTGCACAAAAGGGGGGAGTTTTGCTTTTCGGAAGCTCTCAGATATTATCCTCTATAGGACCCCAGAATTTTCAACTGTCAAAACAGTTTGGTATCTGTGAAAGGAAAATGTGTTGCATTATTTGTTTGCAATTGTGGTAATGAGAAAGTGTGTTTAAAATTATTTGGTTTGAGCTGGTGCATTTTCTTTTATTGAACAAAGAGGGAAAATTAAATGTGGTCTCGGTCCATTAAGGACTTGTTAAACAAACTGTACCCCAAAAGCAAAACACACAAAAAAATCAAACCAGCCAACAAACAATGCAATCAACAACAGCGATATCACTCAGAGACAAATAATGGGTCAAAGACAGAAATGACCGGATTTCGTTTAACAGGAAGTATATGAGTCACATGCCTAAAATCGAATCCCACGTTATGGGAGCCCATGCTGATGCTGCATACCAATTATAAGAGGCTGTTATTAGTAGTTCATGAGAAAAATGTTTCGAAAGTATTTTCCACGACCAAACGATCGCCACCCGACATTCACCATTTTATAACCCGGATTTTCACTAGTGAAATCCGGCCAAAAATGAATAAATTATTAAAACAGCTAATATTAAAATCTTATTTTCTATTCAGAAAACAAATTTTGCAGTTAAACGGTATTTTTAATCATATTGTGCTGAACATTTTTCATTTGTTTTTGTGGCGTGAGAATTCCAATGAACAAATTTATTTATTGGAGGAATGAAATCGGGGGGGGGGGCAAATTTATTTTTGAAGCATTGGTCAGTTTTGGAAATATAAAACATAAAAAACACAAAATTAACCGAACAGAAATAAACAACATTAATTTCAATATAAAAACAAAGCAAGGATGATGCGATTTGTTTTGTTACAAAATTGCTCCCTCTCTTTTAAAGTTTATATGTAAAATGTGAATTTATAATATGTTAGAATGTACACTTAATCTTATTAGATTTTGCCACTCCGCAATTGCACCATTTAGTCAAGTGAGTTATTGTCATCGCCGTGCGTACGTCCTCCCTCCGCTGCTTTTTCAAAAAAAAATTTCTGAAACCACTGAAAGTTTTTTTTTCTCAAAAATTGGTCTGAGTATTCACCAGGGCATGATCTTAAAAAGTTGTGTTTGGCTTTATAATTTGTCAACAAACATGATCGTTGTTACTGAATAAAGAACAAGGGGAAAATATCATATTCAAACTAGAAAACTAGAACAGATAGAACAAATCTGAAGGATTTTAGATTAGTAAGAATCAAAAGCGCTACAAAAGTCTTTATTAGGTCAAATTTGTCAGATGACCTCTTATAGGGGTGAAAAAATAGTCTTTTATGTTTTTGGTTTTTAGAATGAATACTTTAGTAGCTAGCATCGCAGATGCGAGCCCAACGGCAGTGTTTTGAGATGTGCCAGAAATATACTGACGATAAAACCGGAACAGGTTTACTTTTACGGAGTGAAAAAAATAATAGGCACGGAGCAAGTAAAACAATCAACCCTCTGGGCTTGTAAAAAATACATCATAATCTGTTATGCAAAAATATAAAAATTGAGATTCAAAAACAGTGATAAAACCCTCATTCATCCACTTGTTTATTTTTACACACAGATTTTTATTTAAACACCATTCGGTCTTTTCCACTGAAAAACGATTTTTCCGAATATTAACGAGCTAGCTTTTGGCAACATCGTCCCATTGACAAGTCATACCAAATGCATGATATTGACCAAGCTTTGTTAAATTCTAAGTAAGATAAAATAAGATAAAGAAATACATAAATTTACTGAATAAAACCTACTCATAATAATAAATAAAAAGGTTCTTACCTGAAAATGAAAGAAAATCAAAGAAGAGTCACATCCTGTGGGGTTTCACTCACTTTCCTCAATCCTGCATGATATTTTTACTTTACCGTTTTTTTTCGCCAGGTTTCTTAATGTACCTTCTGTTACCAATGCTTCAAATAAAACACTGATACTCAGAAAATTTCACAAAACCTGACAGAATCTGAATGTTGTTTTGGACTGCTGAAGAAGCTCAAAATACTCTAACAAGGAAATGGCGTCACGTAATCCATAAAATGGATAATTTCGTCCCCGCTTAATGTCGTCCCAGAATGTTACAGGATTTATTATTTGCACAAATAATTGAATTTTTAATAAGTAGTTATTGATCCCAGATATTTTAACAACAACTTTCTCAAGTGTATATGAGTTTGGTTTGGTGGGGTTAGACTTTGCTACTATTTAATTCCTTTTTTAAAAGTTCCCTCTTTACGTTAAACTTAGCCGGTCGAGCACATGGATTTATTTTTAAAGGTATACAGATTTTCTATGCTCGCTAAAAAGGCAGGGCCTTAATCATATTAGTAAGAGAAAAGTCGTTGCTTGGTAAAACCTTCAGCTTATAAGGCTTTTCAAAAGTCTCCACTGGGTTGCAGTTGTCAGTTAGATAGTTTATTAGTTATTGCTTTACTCCCAAGCAGCACGATTTCGGCTACATCCTGGAGATGAACATGAAAGTGGTGATACAATGAACATGAAATGATGATGAAGTGGAGGAAATGGGGACACAAGGCCAATCGGGTAGGAGAGTTTTGACTGCCACTTGAAAAAGGAGTGATGGTATAGGGACGGGAAATTAAGCCTCCTGCATGGGGATCCTTCGGGTTCTACTCTTACCGAGACTTGCAGCAGGGTTCTTTAAAGTGCGAGGAACGTGACATTTTTCCCAACACGGTGCACTACTATGGTTTGCAGTCAGGTTTTCCGCATTATCGCGTGACGACCCCGCATCTCTCGATGTCAGGGCTGCCCCATTCAACCACCTGGGGCACACATCCCAGTCGAAGTCATTCCTGGCATATCAGATCATGATATTGTATTCACTGAGATTTCTGTCATACCAAAGACTGATACAGAAGCATAGAACCACCCCCTGTATAAAAAGGCAAGTTGGGAAGCAATGAAACAATAACTAAATAAATTTCATGACATCTTAAAAGAGCATCAAGAAACAAGTGATGTAGACTACATGGTGAACATCTTTAAAACCACTATCACTAAACTCATCAAAGAATATATCCCATACAAAACAGCACGAACTAAAGATAGTCATCCATGGATAACTCCTGAAGTAAAAAAAACAAATAAAAAAACGAGATAGATATCACAAGAAATTCAAAAAATGTGGTGACAAGAACACCCAAAAGAAATACAAAGAAGCAAAACATTTAACACAGAAACTCCTACGTTAAGCTCACTGGGAATACATCGAAGGTATCATACTCCCACAGGAAAATGAAATCCAACTTGGTACAAATAAAAAATTCTGGACATACATAAAGCATAAAAGATCAGACTACAATGGCATAACTGAAATCAAGCATGATGGCATCTTAATGACAGATCCTCTTCAAAAAGCAACAGCTCTTAATAATCAATTCCAATCATTCTTCACACCAGCATCTAACATCTCAAAAAATGAATTTAACAGAACATGCAACATTCCTGAACAGAGCCCATACCCCTAAATCTCAGAACTCACTATAGACGAAAATGATATTTTCAAACTACTCACCAAGCTAAACCCAACAAAAGCAGCGGGACCTGATGAAATAAAACCCAGGATCCTTAAAGAACTTACTGCAGAGCTTGCACCTCTTCTAACTATCATTTATAGAAAGTCATTGAGTACAGGTACTGTCCTATCTAATTGAAAAACAGCTCATGTCTCCTTTATATACAAAAAGGGACCAAAATACAACCCCGAGAACTATCGCCCCATATCTCTATCATGTATTTGTTGCAAACTTTTAGAACACCTGGTTGTAAAACACATAATGAAACATGCAGACAAGCACAATATATTATACCCACTTCAACATTGTTTCCGCAAGGGTAGATCATGTGAAACCCAACTCATAAAATTTTTTGATGATGTAACTAATAATCTGGAATCTGGTAAACAAACAGATGTACTTGTCATGGACTTCTCAAAAGCTTTTGACAAATTTTCTCACTCATTAATGTCACATAAGCTAAACCACTACGGAGTCCAAGGCAATGTTCACACATGGATCACAAACTTTCTAGCCAATCGTAAACAAGCGGAAGTTCTCGAAGGTGAAAAATCAGATTATGTTGCTGTTGAGTCTGGCGTCCCACAAGGATCAGTCCTTGGACCCAGCCTATTTCTTTATTATATTAATGACATCCCTACTGGTATCACATCTTCTGTCCGTCTCTTTGCTGATGATACTATCGTCTATCTTGCCATCAAATCAAACTCTGATGCCATAACATTGCAAGAAGACCTTGATAAACTGGCCATATGGGAACAACGGTGGAAAATGGCCTTCCATCCTGACAAGTGCAATGTTATCTCCATCACTAAAAACAAGCACCCAATACATCATGATTACACATTGCATGGCCATCACCTAGAGCATGTAGACCAAACTAGATACTTGGGTGTAACCATCAGTAGTAACCTAAAATGGGAACCACACATTAACACCATCTTTAAAAAAGCTAACTCCACACTAGGCCTTCTTAAGAGAAATTTGAATATCAGCTCTAAATCAATTAAGGAACAGGCATACAAATCTCTAGTACGACCAACTCTTGAATATGCCTGTTCAGTGTGGGACCCTTACCTACAGCAAGACATAGACAATATTGAACGAGTCCAAAGAAGGGCAGCACGTTTTGTCTCCAACAAATATAGAAAAAACATCAAGTGTTGGAGACATGTTGACAGCACTTGAATGGCGTAGTCTTTCTGACAGAAGGAGTCTGTTGACTCGCCATGCTCTATAAAATCGTCAACAATGAAGTAGCCATACAACACACTGGCAGATTAACACCACAAACAAGACATACAAGACATTCTAACAGTAAAAGCTTCCAAATACCATCTTGTAAAACAGAGTATAGAAAACAATCATTTTCCCCCCGTACAATGGATTTCCCTACCTGAAAATATGATTAAAGCAGACACCCTGGACTCGTTCAAAAACCAACTATCCAAAATGTAAATCTGATCCAATACTGTATATAGTTTCAATATTTTTTACTTTATCACCTACAGTATATTAATTTTAATCATTGTAAATATTTAAACAGGTCAACTTAAATACCTGAATTTCATTTATAACCTATTTATAATTTTTTCTATTATGATTATTACAATATCTTTATTATTTTTTATTTTTTATTATGATTATTTTCCTTTTTATTATATTATATATTTTTTTTTCTCTTTTTCTTTGGTTAACATGATCCATTTTTCATTTTTTTAGCGTTTTTGTTTATGTTTCATCTCTGACCTGATCTATGGCTTGCTGTAGGTGTATCTTTTACATTATTTTGTAACCCTCTCCCGTGGCATTTCCTTCAATTTGTTGAAGTTGGCCACTATAGGTAGATAGATAGATAGATAGATAGATAGATAGATAGATAGATAGATAGATGATAGATAGATAGATAGATAGATAGATAGATAGATAGATAGATAGATAGATAGATAGATAGATAGATAGATAGATAGATAGACAAGATGTGTGCCAAGGTGGCTAAATAAATTGCTTGGAACTTTGGTGTAAATTAAGGTTAGTGAGGACACCTGAACCCAAAAATAATGCCGAATTTAAAATGTCCAATTTTTTGATATATTAGTATTAGGTATATACTTTATCTTGTGTAAAAATATTGGACCCCCTTTCCAGGCTTATTTTTCCAAAATTTAGACTCAAAGTTGTCCCAAATTACTATAGATTATATAGGAAAAGCCAAATAATTAGCATAAAATCTTGTATCAGAAAAAATCCACGAATTTAAATTTTATTTTTATTTGACAAAAATCAATGAAATACAATATATTTTGAAATAAAACAATAAAAACTGTGGGTCACCAGCTTACTTTTCTCTCTACTATACAAATCTTTGTAATTTTTAGGTCATTTTTCAAGTGGATTATCTCCCTTGTTTTATTTGAAAATTTTATTTATGAAGGAATGGTTGTTTTATTTGTATTAAAATTAATTTATTTTGATTATTTTTATTAAATTAAATTATTTAACACAAGTTTCAAAGTATTTGTGACATTTGCAATTGTTTTTTGCATTTTTAGATGTTTTTGGTCACATGACAGGTGTCCTCACTAACCTTAAATTTCTGAATTGTTCTCTTTTCAGTGATCATTATTGACGAAGAGTTAAATTTCTGGAAGCTATATTTACTCTGTTATAAGCTTGCTGCAAAGTCAGTGAGAATATACTTTCACAGACAGATACCTAAATCTTCCTTAGAGTCACATCTCAATAAATGGAGAACACAGCTTGATCCATCGAGTAGATCAAAATTCAAATGTTTTCCGGGCCAGTTTGACATATTCTTTCCAGGTAATTATTTGTTTGAACACAAAAGCTAGAAAAAGAAATATACGAAAAAAGAAAACCTGGTCATAACACTAACAAAATGTCAAAAATCGCACCTTTTTTGTTGCTATGACTCCTGAGGAAATGAAATATAATTGCACAAAACATCATATATATTGGCATCCATTTATAGCTGCGAGGTATTTCGATCCCCCAGCGTCTGTCGTCGTCGTCGTCAATATCGGCTGGAAGTGATTGGCGGCCATTTTGAGAAATGTTGCATAATGACCAAAATTCGACACCTTTTTTTTCAAATAGCAACTCCTCCTAAATTACTGAACCAATTGGAACCATACTCCGCACAATTGTTTGTAACGTCTAGCTATTTTGAGCCATTTTTTTCAAATTTTCTATTTTTATTAACTTTTTATTACAAAAAAATTCAGGCTCGTACTCCCTTTAAGATATTTGGAATAATCCTATTTTTTTATATTTTTCAAAATAGCTGCTATTTAAAAAAAAAAGCCGCCGTTCAAAGAGGGGTACCGCCAGACCGCACTTCAACCATTGTTCATCCTATAATTGTAAAAATAAAAGGAGATAAATAATAAATGTAAAAACAACATTTGCTCAGTTTATCATGATCTATCACTGTGCCAAATATCAAGCCGATTGGAAAAAAATGACCTTAAATGCCATTCGTTTTGCAGACTTTAACTTTTTTAGCTATATTTTGGATATAAAAGGAGATACATTTTGTAATTAATCAATATAAGAACGAAAGTTGCTTAATTAATTCAGATCTATCACGGGACAAAATTTTAGTTCAAATGGATGTCCTATATATCTTGGACATCAGGTGAGCGAGTCAGTCTTTTATGGGCCCCTTGTTATTTTTAGATATTTCTTTGTATAGTATAGAATTTGTACTTAATACCGTCATATTAAATGCTGAATGTCCGCTCGTTATTCTTAATTATTTACATTTTTGCATTCATTCATATAAATGCTTATTACTAAAATTGGTAGAATTAACTTTTGAATGCATTGTTATCAAAACTTAATCAAGACTTTTTTTAAATGAAAAATATATACTTGAAAAACCGAACTTTTCTTTGAGTGTTCTTTACTAAGCAGTTATTATTTAGTGCTTGTAATACAAACAAATAAAAACTACTGTACAGTAATTTTTTGCATATTTGATTTTTGTTCAACAAAACAACAGCACCACCAGATAAAGTCAGCTCTTTGAAATTTGACTTCAGTCTACTATATAAACTCATTCGGAACACACTTCCGAATTCCCATTCTTACATGTGGGGTCAACAGCTAGCCAATCTAGGTTCCACGGATTTAGACGACATTGAGAAGATCCGCCATTACAGAAATGAATTGGCCCACAGTACTAAACTTTCAATGTCAAACAGAGATTTTCAAATAAAATGGAGTTGTCTCGCAGGAGTATGTATAATTGATGTGTAATGTATTTTTTATATATATTTCGTATTTTTAGTTAAACCAAATAAAAATACAAATATGTTTTGGTTCATATTCTTTTCCATTTTCAGCTGAAAATACATAATAAATATAGAAAAATAGTAAAACGCTTCATGGTATATTCAAAGCATATCGAATTTCACTATATAATGATAAGTACTTTTATGGAAATAAATTAACTGTAATACAGTGCCCATACGATACATGTATATGTACAGTAAATTATTATACAATTATATTTTCAAATAGAATTTGTAACAAAAATGTTTGTATCACCCTTTCCTGTTCATCTCCCTTTTTAGCCTAATGCCTGATGCTTGGCCATTTAAGTGCAGTTCTCTGTGAGAATCAGGCAAAATAAAAAAAAATAAATCATGATTTTAAAAACACACGGATCTGACAATGAATTGTCATTCAAAATAGCCATTTCATGAAGAAACTATCATTAGTTGTCATCTCAAGTGTCCGAGGATGGAGAAAACTTTCTGTTGCAATGATAGGGATTAAGAATGACTTGACATGAGTAATCTCCGTAAGATCCAAATTTTATATGGATTTCTTTTTTGTTTTTTTAGCCATAAACTAAGTTTTTCATGGTGCACATTGAATTCGGCAACGCGGATTATGTAAAGCGTTAACATTTGAAAATTAAGTTTATTGCTTCTATGAGACAAAACATTATTATAGCTAATTACTTGTAAAACAAATTTATTTTAGCGTAATAATATTTATACCTGTCAATCACATTGCAGGTGGCGTCCGTGCAACTGCAAATTTATTAACTTCATAAATGTACAACCAGATTAAAACTGGATTCGATAATAAGGGACGTAAGTCCCTTTTACCGGTAGAAATCCCCATGTGTATTTGAATGAAGTCATGTGACTTCTGCAAAGTCACATGACTTTTATAGTTAGTACTGGAAGTCAAATTCCATTACACTTTTTAAAAACTTTTTCATTTTAATTTCTGAAAATACCCAATCATTTTTAATATTTTTTTTCTATAAATGAAACAAGTTTTTAGCTATTTTCCACATGCTAAAAAAAATGCAATAAAAATTTTTAAATAATTTTTATTGAAGTTCATAGTCAAACGCTCACGTAACCCACTTTATGACGTAACCAAAACAAATATGGCAGACGACAGAATATTCACTGAAAGGCAACTCCAACTACATGCATCAGCATGTGTGTTTGGCCAAGTTTATGACCCTATCTAGACAAAGTGTTTTCTTTATTTATATCAAAAATATTATTGAACCGCGATGAAACTAGACTGGGGTTATAAACAAACACACTACCACTGTGAGTGACTGGCCATTCACACCGGCAGCTGACCGTACGGGATACGTTGTGGATCACAAGACACAAACCTCACTACATGACTAGTCACTATAGAATAAACAGACAGTACATGCAATGGTAAGGCAAAACCAACATTTTTTTTACCAAGTCCAAGTTACGACTTACGTCCCTCAAACAGGTGTCCCTGTCTCACTGTCTCATATTACTTTCTTAACGATATTAGACGTAGTTAAATTGATCGTTAATCCAATCATGCTTTTTAAAAGTTTACAAGAAAACGAACCTAATTTTCTTTCAATGTTATTGCAACTAATGATTTTCTAGAATTTTTAACTAACTAACTACCTAAAAATTAAATTAATTTTGTTATTTGCCAGGCTGTAACGAGACTTAGTAATAAAACATTACTTTTCGAAGTCCAAGAGCTCTCGAAACAGACATTAGACCTTAGAACAAGAGATGAAGCACTAGAAGAGATGAATAGAGATTTGGAGTTTGCACGAGAAGAAATAAGATCATTGCAGCAGGATGTTTATAAACATGAAATAAAATTACAGGGGCATGAAATGCACCTTCAAGATCACGACAAGAAATTCCTAGATCAGGAAAAGAATTTATCGAACCCAATACCTGAAAATATAAAACGTAAGTTTCCTTTACCACCTTTTGTTTTGTTACTATTATTTAAATGCCAACCCTATCACTGCAAGCAACACTCGTATCGATTCCAATAATATCAACTTACATCAATACAATATTTTCTAATAAAACAATAGGGTTCAATCCGTTAATAAATTTAAAATGAAAAATTCTTAACAGGAAATCAAAAAATAGTTTACTCAACAAGTCAACAGTGTAAGTAAAAATTACGGAATTCGATTCGCACTTTCATACGAGTGAACTAACTTCAGAAATTAACAAATCTTTCTAAAATTATCAGATACCTCCATATTGCTGTTGAGGAAGAATGAGAGAGGAAGAATACGAGTTAACACTTAAGTATGTCTCGCCTGCTGTGCCATCAGAAACATAATTCTTTCTTACTTCCACTATATTTGGAATTAAAATGATTTTCAATTTCTAAGATCAAAGGTGTTTATAAAACCTAAATATTGCTAATATATGCAATAAAAATTATCAGAGTCTTTCAGCCAGAAAATCAAGGTCTAGGTCAAAAGATGGGGATGCAACTGTGCTAAGTTAATACAAGGGCATATGCATACCAAGTTTCATCAACCTACTGTCTGTAAAGGGTAGTCTGGAGAATAAAAAAATCAAAACTTATTGTTTCTGTAAAACGTAAGCCTTTATTTATTTATATAATCTTATGAGTATCAAAAAGACCTCACTAAAAATATAACAACTTTTAAAAATGCTTAGATACATTTTCTAAAATCTAAATATTTACATTTGAATGGGGAATTCCCATACTGAAAAAAGTACGGGAAAAAATCTCAAATTTCTTTTGTGACGTCATATGCCGTCAAAATGCACTCCCTGATGTCAACAAAAACAAGCTGATGACAAAATACCTCTTTGGTCAAAGTGGTATTGTAAAATTTTTTGATATAGTGATTTTTGAAAATTTGGCATCTCCAAAAATGGCTGCCATTTACAATGGAAAAACAAGGGGGCAAAGTGATTTTGCTTCATTTATCTTAGAGGTAAGCTTTTCTTTCGCTCTTTTTTGTAAATCTAGTTACGTTTTTGTGCAACAATAAAAATAGCAAACATTTCAAATGTGCTAGTTATGACATAAAGAAAAATGCTCAGAATTTCTGTTCTCCAGAGTATCCTTTACAGACAGTAGGACTTATACAGATCTGTAGTTCTTGAGATATGGAGGTGCTCGCAAAACCTTAACATTGATTTTATATGTATTGAAACAAAACTATTAAAATAATTAACAACATAATATTTCACATAAATTATGGTATTTGAAAGGCAAACCTAAAATTTATATCCGAGGTTTCTCGGATGTATTCATAATTCTTATATAATCTGCACAAATTCTAAAGACATTATAGCCTCACCGCTCATTTATTAAAGAACATTTAAAATATGCCCTATTAATTTTATTCAAGCTGTCTTTCTTTAAGGATGATCGCTACTATTATTGAAAATAATTAGGTTTCAAATTTGATGCTTTAAATGAAAAGATCATAGTTGAAGGTATAAAATCAGCAATAACATTTGAAAGATTCTTGACCTTCTTTTCAAGATAATTTAGGTTAAAGTTTTAGCGGGAAAAAGGTTTTCTCTGACTTTTTCATAGGTTTAACATCAGCACTATTTGCCTGTTAAAACCCATGATGGAATAAATGTGGTTTAATAAAACTTTGTATACCACTTCTTTATAACATATTAAAGACATTTCTAAAAAGAAATAACATGAATCTAACATGAATTTGATGGTAAAAACCAGAGGATTCCGAAAAAAAAATGACAGAAATCCCAAAACATGACAAGCGAGCATCATTAAGGAGAGACATTGTAATAATTGTTAAAAAATGTCACGTTTCTAAAATCGTATTTGCCTAATATGATAAAGGTGCTACCTAAAATGGGACGCAGCTTTAGAAACTACCGGCAAATGTAAAAAAAAATAAGATGGATCAAATATTTTGTGCATAATTTTTTAACATTCTGAAAAATGGACCCGGTCAGAGTAACAGCAGAAGTAAACAATGTGACCACAATTTTTCTGCCAGGTTTTTACAGATTTTCTTTCTATCAATATATTTTATCGAAGTATTGGCTGAAGAAGATTGATGTAAAAACCTGGCAGAAAATTAAGGAATTTTAAATAAAAACACAGGAAGTGATTGATTTATCTCAATGAAAAGCTCAGGTAGGACTATACAAATAAATACAAATGTTTTTTTTACACTTTTCTAGTTATCTATTATTGTTAAACATGATTTTTAATTTATTATCCATCGTAATTTATGGAACAAGATTAGCTTTTTAAAAAGCTAGTGTCAGGCCTTGGCGATTTTCAAGTTTTTAAAAAAAATTACTTAAGGGTATGATAGAAACAAGAGAATTCACTTTTTGCTAATTGGCTTTATGATAAATTGGATCATGTCTTTAAATTTGGGTTCATAAATATGGAACGATTGAATTATTCTCACTATTTGTAAAAGAAAGGACAGTTATCTTGATATTGAAAATAAACATCTTCCGAATTTTTCCTTTCTATATTACAAAAAAATAACTGTAAGTTTACATATGATACAAGTTTATCACATTCTGTGCAGGTCTTGGTTGAAATCACATTTTGATTTGTTTTATTTTGTGTCCATTTTTAAAATGATGAGTAAGAAAATTTGTTTCTGTAGGTTCACGGCAACAAAATCTAATTGCTGTGATTTTTTAAAAGCGTTTATAATTTGTAATGGAAACCTTCAACAATGAAACAAGTGATCACTCTTAGGAGTCTTTGCGACAAGAACGCACAAATTAAGCAACAAAAATGGAAATAAGTTTCAAATGACGAAATGTTTTTTTATCTGAACGTACTTAAACGACATACGCGTAAATAAGCGTAAAAATATTTGAGATCTTTTAGTTTTTGTTTTATTTGATATTGTGTCTTATTTTTACAACAACAAAAACTAACAGCCAAGGTCAAGTCAAATTTAATCGCTTATCGCGTACTCTGTCAAACATTTAATCGGTGATATGAACTTTACATGACATCTTGTTCATATTAATTCCACTTCCTGTAAATCCGTATGTTCAAGCGTGGTCATCTCAAAATATTTACATATTGTGAATAAACCTTTCTTTACGAAAAGAAGCTATTGAGATTCAATTTTGTTATTATTTCTATTAGCTGTGAAAATATTCATAAGTACAGATTGGTTCACACATAACCTGTACGGTAAGTTAACATGAAAAGCATACATAAAGTTAACTGAGTCTTGAATAGACGAAACGCGCGTCAGGCGTAGCAAAATTTATTGTCTGCAACTTTGTTGCCATTTGTATTTCGAACACACGGGAAGGTTAGCACTGCTGGTGGAGTTTAAATTCCCCGAGGTTAGCCCGCTCCGGCACCAACACTTTTTGAGTTGGAGAATACATCAAAGCTTAAAATTACCCGTCTAAATTTCAAAATTGTCTAAACCCTAAGGTTCTTCCTACCCCAGACATAGGTTGAATATCTTAGTAATAATTTGGTTCCCCAGTTTGGTATTTTTGGTTATACTGTTCTATGCTCTTCATATTCATACAGTGTTTGGCATTTTCAATAAGGTTCTTCCTACCCCAGACATAGGTTGAATATCTTAGTAATAATTTGGTTCCCCAGTTTGGTATTTTTGGTTATACTGTTCTATGCTCTTCATATTCATACAGTGTTTGGCATTTTCAATATTTTTGGTAGAGCGCCTCTGATGAGTCTTGAATAGACGAAACGCGCGTCAAGCGTAGCAAAATTTATTGTCTGGTACTTTGTTGTCATTTGTATTTCGAACACACGTGAAGGTTAGCACTGCTAGTGGAGTTTAAATTCCTCGAGGTTAGCCCGCTCCGGCACCAACACTTTTTGAGTTGGAGAATACATCAAAGCTTTAGATTACCCGTTTAAATTTCTAAGTTGTCTAAACCCTAAGGTTCTTCCTACATCAGACATAGGTTGAATATCTTAGTAATAATTTCGTTCCCTAGTTTGGTATTTTTGGTTATACTGTTCTATGCTCTTCATATTCATACAGTGTTTGGCATTTTCAATATTTTTGGTAGAGCGCCTCTGATGAGTCTTGAATAGACGAAACGCGCGTCAGACGTAGCAAAATTTATTGTCTGGAACTTTGTTGTCATTTGTATTAAAGTTGACTAGTGACTGGTCATGCGACAGGTTTGAGCAGATGCACGACTGGTTCCTAGCTAACTTTAAAAGCAGTCATAATTCCATGTCTGCTTTTAAAAGCAGTCGCGTTCTTATTACAGGTCTGGTCAAGTTAACTTCGTTAGAAGCCTGCTTTATAGACTGAATGTTAAAATTTTTACAGTACAAAAATTATGTTCTCTCACCTAAAACGTCGTCAAAATCATTCTTTTAATGTTATATAAAAAAAGATCCAAACTGAACGATTGTTTTATTTAAGTGAACTGACCTGTTAAAAGGACTGGTCTTGGTAAGAGCAGTCACGACCCTGTGACTGGGTATGATCAGTCATAAAAAACTGTCGCAAGTCTGCTTTGACCAGTCACCAGTTAACGCAAGTTAACTTGAATGTCTGCTATAGCAGACATGAGCAGACATGGAAAACAGTCACAAAGTTAATTTTATATTTACTTTTGTACAGGTAATGTGTGCATCCATCTGTAAGTTAAACGTAAAAAAAAACCTTTACGATTTTGAAACTTACAACATATTTATTTGGTAGGGAAGATCTCAAACTTTTACTTTCTTTCTCATTACAACATTTATAACAGTCAGATAGTAATTCGTAGATTTTTTAGAGGTGCCCAGATTAAAAGCATGGTTACAACCGTATATTTCAGGCCTGAGGGCGTGACAATTACTATTAAACAATCCAACCGATCACGGTAGTCGACAGCGCACATGTTGACAAGCCTATTCTCGTGAGAACCTGGCAAGATCATTTCATCTCTTTTACAGCAAGAGTTTCCTTAAACTATTGAAAGAATTTAATTTTGACTTTCATTCGTATTCTCCCTTTTATTTTAAGAGAATTTTTGTGGGTATTAAATCTGTCAATTTTGATTTTTTTTCCAAAACAAGGCATTGATTTTCTGGCCCCATAGAAATTCTTGCCGAGCGCGCTTGATGTATGATATCAACAACAAAATTATCTCAAGCTTCCAACACACAAACAAAATAATATTTCATGGAAGATATAGGGATGATGGGTTCATTATTTTTAATGGGCCGTACGAAGAAATAAACCAGTTTTTTTTACCGTTGCTAACTCGCATCACACTCTACTAAAATATATTTTTGAAATATCAAAATAACAAATTACATTCCTTGATGTCAATATTAAAAAAGCAGCGAATTTCCAAGCAAATGCAGGATTAGATTTGGAAACGCATTTTAAAGATACAAATTCATTTCTATACTTTTCTGCCACTATTTCTACTTCCTGTGAGGTGAATTACCTCCCTTTGTGCCAAGGGAGGTAATTGGTGGGAAAATATTTGAAAATGCATGAAATTTTGACAATTTTTAATTCAATTTGTAAAAAGATTGCCTCCAACCACCAATTTTTGTTGTTGATTCTAAATCTACAAAATCCCTAATTTTCTATACAATTAAGACATTTCGGATTCACTGTTGCTTTTTTGTACAAGTAGTTAATTTTTAGACATGCTAATTTAAGGATTTTTTTTTAAATAAAACAAACTAAGGACATTTTCTTAGAAATATCCATCAATTTTATTTGAATTCTATTTGATATTCCTTATTAAAAAACATTTGTTAGATTGTTTCAGCGATTTTGACAAATTTTTAATTTTTCAAAATTCTCATTTTTCCATGAAAAATACCTGGTTGCCATTGTAACAACAAACATATGACCATAGTAATTTGTTTTTGAATACATAATTATGTATGCTTTAATGTACCCAAATATCTAAGAAAACATTTTTTTCACATTCCACTCCTTCTATATAAAATGCTCAATAGTTACTGACACGTCCTCTTAAATTGAAACAGCTGTCATAATGCACATGTTTTTAAAGGATTCTTCAAAATACTTTTCTTTTTCAACAGTTTTGGAATTTGACCTTCCAATGTTTTGATGAAATGCTACTAACTGATGAGAGGTTACTCCTTGAAATATCGATATATAGCATATCCAAATTAACCGTTCATATCCGCGTTTTGGTATTTGTAATTTTGAAACCATTAGACACATACGCAACACAAATAACAGCACAAAACGACATGCTACATTAAAATGAAATTCAAGACGAAATTAAAAAGTCATTTGTTCAGAGAACAAATGTGAGGTCTTTCCCTGTCTTATGTTTTTGCTATGGTATTTTATACAAGTACTCAAGACATTTGAGTCACTTTGTTTATGACAAGATGTTGCCAATCATTGTGATATAGGCTCCAGAATGAAGAGCAGGGGACCTAGAGTCAGAAAAAGTATGGTTGCTAAGGACTTTTATGACGGTTGCTATGGACTAGGGGTTACTTCCGGTTGAAAAAACTTAACTCTTAACTCAAAAAGTAGTCTTGGTTTAGAATATATATGGTTGCTATGGACTTTTCATTAATGTTACCTTGTTGCTAGGGAATGACCTTGACCTCTGACCTTTGACCTTGGACTCAAATTGTAGCGCTTTATATACTGATTCATTTAAGTATACATGTTTACTATACTATCTGTTATGGTTTTCAAGTTAATGGCAAAAAACGTGTTTCGCGAAAATTGTTATGGCCGCCATTTTGAAACCGTTCAACCGAATCATGTACTGTTTGGGTTCAAATTGTAGGTAATTTAATCCTGTTTCAAATGAACCCTATGTTTCATTCATCATCTTTTATGGTTTAAAAGTTATAAGCAAAAAATCATTTTAAAAATAAGAATCAAGGGCGAAAACTCAAAAACGACAAGTTTTACACTTTCGCACCTGAAACACTTTTTGTAGATTTCGACATGGCAAACATTTTTTCCATGTATTGTCCGCTTCAATTTTGTACGGTTTAAGTGTTATTTCATAAAAACTGTTTACGGTGTCAGCCATTTTGAAAATGGCTGCCAGTAACCATTCGACTTTGGTCTTAAATGGAAGGACATATAATGACGGTCACAAAAAACCCATATGTTTACTATATTATCTCTGACGGTTTAAAAGTTATAAGCCAAAAACGGATAAGCCGAAACGCGTTAAGGGCCATAACTTGAAAACGGTTTGTCGTACAGTATTCGACCCTTTATATCAAATAAAGGTCTAAATGAGACGAGTATTTTTCCCATTACATGTCTGCTTCAATTTTGTATGGTTTTTGAGCTATACTGCAAACAAGGTGTACCATGACCTCTGACCTTGAGATTTGACCTTTGACCTTGACATTTTTAGATGTAACATATGTCACTTAGGATGATTGGTGAAGGTCCCAAGTCTCTAGGACTAACCGTTTTGAAGAAAAAAAATTTCGACGAGTCGCGACACTTTTCGTATCAAAAACGCGTAACCAGGAAGTTGATCGAAAAAAAATTTTTTGCGTGACGAATCATGACCATGAGTCTAGCAACATTTTCCTGGCTTCAGATTTTTGATAACGGTTATGGTTATTGAGTTAATCTGCAAACAAGGTTTTTGGGTTACGGGCAGATAACTCCGTTACTAAAAATAGATCGGTTTCGCAGGGTTACTCAAGTCATTCCCATTTAGTGTCAGTTAATTGTATGAAGTTTCGTAATGTTACGTTAAGTATTTCTTCTTCTTTTTTTTTGTGGCGGAAAAAAAAAATATTAATAATTAAATTACAATCGTTCAAAGAACGATTGCGAGGTCTTTCCCATTTTGTGTATTACAATAGAAACAGATTACAGTGACTGAATGATACAATTTTAGGAAATTTCAACATTTAGAAAATATATGGTTGCTATTGAATTTCATGCCGTAACTTTCAATTTGGACCCCAGATGTGAAGTTGGTTCCCTAGGTCCAAAAATATGAAATTCAAAATGTACAGGCCATTAGCTTTCTAATGATATATTACAAGCCTACTTTCCAGTTACTTTCAATTTTGGACCCCGGGGATGAAGTTGGTCCACGGGGTCCAAAAATATGAAATTCAAAATGTACAGGCCATTAGCTTTCTAATGATATATTACAAGCCTACTTTCCAGTAACTTTCAATTTGGACCCCAGAGATGAGATTGGTCCCCGGGGTCCAAAAATATGAAATTCAAAATGTACAGGCCATTAGCTTTCTAATGATATATTACAAGCCTACTTTCCAGTAACTTTCAATTTTGGACCCCGGGGATGAAGTTGGTCCACGGGGTCCAAAAATATGAAATTCAAAATGTATAGGCCATTAACTTTCTAATGATATATTACAAGCCTACTTTCCAGTAACTTTCAATTTGGACCCCAGAGATGAAGTTGGTCCCCGGGGTCCAAAAATATGAAATTCAAAATGTACAGGACATTAGCTTTCTAACGATATATTACAACCCTACCTTCCAGTATTTTCTAATTTTGGACCCAGAGATGATTTTGGTCCTCGGGGTCCAAAAATATGAAATTCAAAATGTACAGGCCATTAGCTTTCTAATGATATATTACAAGCCTACTTTCCAGTAACTTTCAATTTGGACCCCAGAGATGAGATTGGTCCCCGGGGTCCAAAAATATGAAATTCAAAATGTACAGGCCATTAGCTTTCTAATGATATATTACAAGCCTACTTTCCAGTAACTTTCAATTTTGGACCCCGGGGATGAAGTTGGTCCACGGGGTCCAAAAATATGAAATTCAAAATGTATATGCCATTAACTTTCTAATGATATATTACAAGCCTACTTTCCAGTAACTTTCAATTTGGACCCCAGAGATGAAGTTGGTCCCCGGGGTCCAAAAATATGAAATTCAAAATGTACAAGACATTAGCTTTCAAACGATATATTACAACCCTACCTTCCAGTATTTTCTAATTTTGGACCCAGAGATGATTTTGGTCCTCGGGGTCCAAAAATATGAAATTCAAAATGTACAGGCTATTAGCTTTCTAAGGATATATTACAACCCTATTTTCAAGTAGTTTTCATTTCTGGACCCCGGTGATGATGTTGGTCCCCACTGGGCCAGGGTCCAAAAATATGAAATTCAATAGATCAAAATTGTAGCCCCTTACTTTCTGATTCTAATGAGTATACATGTTTACTTTGCTATCTTCTACCATTATAAAGTTATGAACATGGATTACTATATATTGCGCAATACATACCTATATTTAGTCATGATGCAATAATTCAAACTTGAGATTTGACCTATGACATATATATTTTCGGATGCAACTTATGTCTTCTAAGACGATTGGTGAAGGTCCCAAGTCTCTAGGACTAACCGTTTTCAAATAAATTTTGTTGGCGCATAGCGATACTTTTTGGGTTAAAAACATGTAACCAGGAAGTTCATCGAAAAAGAAAAGTTTGCGTGATAAACCATTCCTAGGAGTCAAATGACATTTTCCACACTTTGGATTTTTGATAACGGTTACGGTTCACAAGTATAAGTGGAAACAAGGTTTTTCGGTTTGGCGCACATAGCGCTGTTACTAAAAATAGATCGGTTTCGCAGGGTAAGTCAGAGCGAGCCAGAGTATGACCGAACAATGGTACCAAATATCAAAAAGATATGTCGTGTAACTTTCTTTTTTTTGGCCACGGAAAAAAAAGAATAATAATAATAATTAAAAAGTCATTTGTTCAGAGAACAAATGTGAGGTCTTTCCCTGTCTTATGTTTTTGTTATGGTATTTTATACAAGTACTAAAGACATTTGATTCACTTTGTTTATGACAAGATGTTGCCAATTATTGTGATAAAGGCTCCAGAATGAAGAGCAGGGGACCTAGAGTCAGAAAAAGTATGGTTGCTAAGGACTTTAATGACAGTTGCTATGGACTAGGGGTTACTTCCGGTTGAAAAATCTTAACTTTAAACTCAGAAAGTAGTCTTGGTTTAGAATATATATGGTTGCTATGGACTTTTCATTAAGGTAACCTTGTTGCTAGGGAATGACCTTGACCCATGACCTTTGACCTTGGACCCAAATTGTAGCTCTTTGCATTCTGATTGATTTAAGTATACATGTTTACTATACTATCTGTTATGGTTTTCAAGTTATGGGCAAAAAACGTGTTTCGGGAAACTTGTTTTGGCCGCCATTTTGAAACCGTTAAACCGAATCATGTACTGTTTGGGTTCAAATTGTAGGTATTTTAATTGTCTATCTAATGAACCCTATGTTTAATTCACCATCTTTTATGGTTAAAAAGTTATAAACAAAAAATCATTTTAAAAATACGAATAAAGGGCGATAACTCAAAAACGACAAGTTTTACGCTTTCGCACCTGAAACACTTTTCGTAGATTTCGATATGGCGAACATTTTTTCCATGTATTGTCCGCTTCAATTTTGTACGGTTTAAGTGTTATTTCATAAAAACTGTTTACGGTGTCAGCCATTTTGAAAATGGCTGCCTGTAACCATTCGACTTTGGTCTTAAATTGAAGGGCCCATAATAACGGTCACAAAAAACCCACATGTTTACTATATTATCTCTGACGGTTTAAAAGTTATAAGCCAAAAACAGATAAGCCGAAACGCGTTAAGGGCCATAACTCGAAAACGGTTTGTCGTACAGTGTTCGACCCTTTATATCAAATAAAGGTCTAAATGAGACGAGTATTTTCCCCATTACATGTCTGCTTCAATTTTGTATGGTTTTTTAGCTATACTGCAAACAAGGTGTATCATGACCTCTGACCTTGAGATTTGGCCTTTGACCTTGACATTTTTAGATGTAACACATGTCACTTGGGATGATTGGTGAAGGTCCCAAGTCTCTAGGACTAACCGTTTTGGAGAAAAAAAAATTGACGTGTCGCGACACTTTTCGAGTCAAAAACGCGTAACCAGGAAGTTGTTCGAAAATTTTTTTTGTGGTCTACAAATCATCCCTAGGAGTCAAATGACATTTTCCACTCTTTAGTTTTTTGATAACGGTTTTAGTTTTTGAGTAATTTTGCAAACAAGGTTTTCCGGTCTGGGGCAGATAACTCCGTTACTAAAAATAGATCGGTTTCGCAGGGTCAGTCAAGGCGAGTCAGGGTATGACCGAATAATGGTACCAAGTGTCGTAAAGTTATGTTGCGACACTTTTGTTATAGTGACCGCGGAAAAGAAGAAAAATAATAATTAAAAAGTCATTTGTTCAGAGAACAAATGTGAGGTCTTTCCCTGTCTTATGTTTTTGTTCCATTTAGTTAAGTACTAAAGACATTTGAGTCACTTTGTTTATGACAAGATGTTGCCAATTATTGTGATATAGGCTCCAGAATGAAGATTAGGGGTCCTAGAGTCAGAAAAAGTATGGTTGCTAAGGACTTTTATGTCGGTTGCTATGGACTAAATGTCACTTCCGGTTGCAAAAACTTACATCTAAACTCAGAAAGTAGTCTTGGTTAAGAATATATATGGTTGCTATGGACTTTTCATTAATGTTACCTTGTTGCTAGGGAATAACCTTGACCTATGACCTTTGACCTTTGACTCAAATTGTAGCTCTTTATATACTGATTCATTTAAGTATACATGTTTACTATACTATCTGTTATGGTTTTCAAGTTATTGGCAAAAAACGCGTTTCGCAAAACTTGTTTTGGCCGCCATTTTGGAACAGTTCAACCGAATCATGTACTGTTTGGGTTCATATTGTAGGTAATTCAATCTTCTTTCAAATGAACCCTATGTTTCATTCACCATCTTTTAAGGTTAAAAAGTTATAAACAAAAAATCATTTTAAAAATACGAATCAAGGGCGATAACTCAAAAACGACAAGTTTTACGCTTTCGCACCTGAAACACTTTTTGTAGATTTCGACATGGCGAACATTTTTTCCATGTATTGTCCGCTTCAATTTTGTACGGTTTAAGTGTTATTTCATAAAAACCGTTTACGGTGTCAGCCATTTTGAAAATGGCTGCCCGTAACCATTCGACTTTGGTCTTAAATTGAAGGACATATAATGACGGTCACAAAAAACCCATATGTTTACTATATTATCTCTGACGGTTTAAAAGATATAAGCCAAAAACGGATAAGCAGAAACGCGTAAAGGGCCATTACTCGAAAACAGTTTGTCGTACAGTGTTCGACCCTTTATATCAAATAAAGGTCTAAATGAGACGAGTATTTTTCCCATTACATGTCTGCTTCAAATTTGTATGGTTTTTGAGCTATACTGCAAACAAGGTGTACCATGACCTCTGACCTTGAGATTTGACCTTTGACCTTGACATTTTTAGATGTAACAAAAGTCGTTTAGGATGATTGGTGAAGGTCCCAAGTCTCTAGGACGAACCGTTTTGAAGAAAAAAAATTTGACGAGTCGCGACACTTTTCAAGTCAAAAACGCGTAACCAGGAAGTTGTTCGGAAATTTTTTTTTTGGTCTACAAATCATCCCTAGGAGTCAAATGACATTTTCCACTCTTTAGTTTTTTGATAACGGTTATAGTTTTTGAGTAATTTTGCAAACAAGGTTTTCCAGTCTGGGGCAGATAACTCCGTTACTAAAAATAGATCAGTTTCAAAGCATGGGTTTAGGCAAGTATTCGTATGACCAATTAATGGTACCAAGTATCGAAAAGATATGTCGCGACACTTTTCGTCAAATGATGGCAGAAAAGAAGAACAATAATAATCAGAAGAAATACAGTAAGGTCTTTCCTTCTGTGGAAGGGAAAGACCTTAATAATAATAATCAGAAGAAATACAATAAGGTCTTTCCACTGTAGTGGGAAAGACCTTAATTAAAAAGTCATTTGTTCAGAGAACAAATGTGAGGTCTTTCCCTGTCTTATGTTTTTGTTATGGTATTTTATACAAGTACTAAAGACATTTGAGTCACTTTGTTTATGACAAAATGTTGCCAATTATTTTGATATAGGCTCCAGAATGAAGAACAGGGGGCCTAGAGTCAGAAAAAGTATGGTTGCTAAGGACTTTTATGTTGGTTGCTATGGACTAAATGTCACTTCCGGTTGAAGAAAAAACTTACATCTAAACTCAGAAAGTAGTCTGGTTTAAGAATATGTATGGTTGCTATGGACTTTTTATTAAGGTTACCTTGTTGCTAGGGAATGACCTTGACCTATGACCGTTGACCTTGGACTCAAATTGTAGCTCTTTGCATTCTGATTCATTTAAGTATACATGTTTACTATACTATCTGTTATGGTTTTCAAGTTATTGGCTAAAAACATGTCTCGCGAGACTTGTTTTGGCCGCCATTTTGGAACCATTCAACTGAATCATGTACTGTTTGGGTTCAAATTGAAGGTAATTTAATCCTCTTTCAAATGAACCCTATGTTTCATTCACCATCTTTTATGGTTAAAAAGTTATAAACAAAAAATCATTTTAAAAATACGAATCAAGGGCGATAACTCAAAAACGACAAGTTTTACGCTTTCGCACCTGAAACACTTTTTGTAGATTACGACATGGCGAACATTTTTTCCATATATTGTCCGCTTCAATTTTGTACGGTTTAAGTGCTATTTCATAAAAACTGTTTACGGTGTCAGCCATTTTGAAAATGGCTGCCCGTAACCATTTGACTTTGGTCTTAAATTGAACGGCCCATAATGACGGTCACAAAAAACCCATATGTTTACTATATTATCTCTGACGGTTTAAAAGTTATAAGCCAAAAACAGATAAGCCGAAACGCATTAAGGGCCATAACTCGAAAACGGTTTGTCGTACAGTGTTCAACCCTTTATATCAAATAAAGGTCTAAATGAGACGAGTATTTTCCCCATTACATGTCTGCTTAAATTTTGTATGGTTTTTTAGCTATACTGCAAACAAGGTGTATCATGACCTCTGACCTTGAGATTTGACCTTTGACCTTGACATTTTTAGATGTAACATATGTCAATTGGGATGATTGGTGAAGGTCCCAAGTCTCTAGGACTAACCGTTTTGGAGAAAAAAAAATTGACGTGTCGCGACACTTTTCGAGTCAAAAACGCGTAACCAGGAAGTTGTTCGAAAATTTTTTTTGTGGTCTACAAATCATCCCTAGGAGTCAAATGACATTTTCCACTCTTTAGTTTTTTGATAACGGTTTTAGTTTTTGAGTAATTTTGCAAACAAGGTTTTCCGGTCTGGGGCAGATAACTCCGTTACTAAAAATAGATCGGTTTCGCAGGGTCAGTCAAGGCGAGTCAGGGTATGACCGAATAATGGTACCAAGTGTCGTAAAGTTATGTCGCGACACTTTTGTTATAGTGACCGCGGAAAAGAAGAAGAATAATAATTAAAAAAGTCATTTGTTCAGAGAACAAATGTGAGGTCTTTCCCACGTTCTTGTAAGTTTTATGATAACCGTTATGTTTGGTTAGGCTATTTGAGTCTGATCTTGACAATAGTATTAAACTATTAGTTGCGAAAAATGTTCTAGGGTAAAGAGCAGTGAGTCTGAAGTCAGAAAAAGTATGGTTGCTAAGGACTTTTATGACGGTTGCTATGGACTAGGGGCTACTCCCGGTTGAAAAAACTTAACCCTAAACTCAAAAAGTAGTCTTGTTTAAGACTATGTATGGTTGCTATGGACTTTTCATAAAGGTTACCTTGTTGCTAGGGAATGACCTTGACCAATGACCTTTGACCTTGGACTCAAATTGTAGCTCTTTGCATTCTGATTCATTTAAGTATACATGTTTACTATACTATCTGTTATGGTTTTCAAGTTATGGGCATAAAACGTGTTTCGCGAAACTTGTTTTGGCTGCCATTTTCAAACCGGTCAACCGAATCATACACTTTTTGGACTCAAATTGTAGGTCTTTTAATTCTCTATCAAATGAACCCTATGTTTCATTCATCATCTTTTATGGTTTAAAAGTTATAAACAAAAAATCATTTTAATAATAAGAATCAAGGGCGATAACTCAAAAACGACAAGTTTTACGCTTTCGCACCTGAAACACTTTTTGTAGATTTCGACATGGCGAACATTTTTTTCATGTATTTTCCGCTTCAATTTTGTACGGTTTAAGTGTTATTTCATAAAAACTGTTTACGGTGTCAGCCATTTTGAAAATGGCTGCCCGTAACCATTCGACTTTGGTCTTAAATTGAAGGGCCCATAATGACGGTCACAAAAAACCCATATGTTTACTATATTATCTCTGACGGTTTAAAAGATATAAGCCAAAAACGGATAAGCCGAAATGCATTAAGGGCCATAACTCGAAAACAGTTTGTCGTACAGTGTTCGACCCTTTATATCAAATAAAGGTCTAAAAGAGACGAGTATTTTCCCCGTTACATGTCTGCTTCAATTTTGTATGGTTTTTAAGCTATACTGCAAACAAGGTGTACCATGACCTCTGACCTTGAGATTTGACCTTTGACCTTGACATTTTTAGATGTAACATATGTCACTTAGGATGATTGGTGAAGGTCCCAAGTCTCTAGGACTAACCGTTATGAAGAAAAAAAATTTGACGAGTCGCGACACTTTTCGAGTCAAAAACGCGTAACCAGGAAGTTTGTCGAAAATTTTTTTTGGGGGTGACGAATCATGACCAGGAGTCTAGCAACATTTTCCTCACTTCAGATTTTTGATAAGGGTCTTGGTTCTTGAGTTAATTTGCAAACAAGGTTTTCTGGTCTAGGGCAGATAACTCTGTTACTAAAAATAGATCGGTTTCAAAGCATGGGTTTAGGCAAGTATTTGTATGACCGAATAATGGTACCAAGTATCGAAAAGATATGTCGCGACACTTTTCGTCAAATGACCGCGGAAAAGAAGAAGAAAAATAATTAAAAAGTCATTTGTTCAGAGAACAAATGTGAGGTCTTTCCCATGTTCTTGTAAGTTTTATGATAACCGTTATGTTCGGTTAGGCTATTTGAGTCTGATTTTGACAATAGTATTAAAATATTAGTTGCGAAAAATGTTCTAGAGTAAAGAGCAGTGAGTCTGAAGTCAGAAAAAGTATGGTTGCTAAGGACTTTTATGACGGTTGCTATGGACTAGGGGCTACTTCCGGTTGAAAAACTTAACCCTGAACTCAAAAAGTAGTCTTGTTTAAGACTATGTATGGTTGCTATGGACTTTTCATAAAGGTTACCTTGTTGCTAGGGAATGACCTTGACCAATGACCTTTGACCTTGGACTAAAATTGTAGCTGTTTGCATTCTGATTCATTTAAGTATACATGTTTACTATACTATCTGTTATGGTTTTCAAGTTATGGGCAAAAAACGTGTTTCGCGAAACTTGTTTTGGCCGCCATTTTGAAACCGGTCAACCGAATCATTCACTGTTTGGACTCAAATTGTAGGTCTTTTAATTCTCTATCAAATGAACCCTATGTTTCATTCATCATCTTTTATGGTTTAAAAGTTATAAACAAAAAATCATTTTAAAAATAAGAATCAAGGGCGATAACTCAAAAACGACAAGTTTTACGGTTTCGCACCTGAACACTTTTTGTAGATTTCGACATGACGAACATTTTTCCCATGTATTGTCCGCTTCAATTTTGTACGGTTTAAGTGTTATTTCATAAAAACTGTTTACGGTGTCAGCCATTTTGAAAATGGCTGCCCGTAACCATTCGACTTTGGTCTTAAATTGAAAGGCCCATAATGACGGTCACAAAAAACCCATATATTTACTATATTATCTCTGACGGTTTAAAAGTTATAAGCCAAAAACGGATAAGCCGAAACGCGTTAAGGGCCATAACTCGAAAACGGTTTGTCGTACAGTGTTCGACCCTTTATATCAAATAAAGGTCCAAATGAGACGAGTATTTTCCCCATTACATGTCAGCTTCAATTCTGTATGGTTTTTAAGCTATACTGCAAACAAGGTGTACCATGACCTCTGACCTTGAGATTTGACCTTTGACCTTGACATTTTTAGATGTAACATATGTCACTTAGAATGATTGGTGAAGGTCCCAAGTCTCTAGGACTAACCGTTTTGAAGAAAAAAAAATTGACGAGTTGCGACCCTTTTCAGGTCAAAAACGCGTAACCAGGAAGTTGTTCGGAAATTTTTTTTTTGGTCTACAAATCATCCCTAGGAGTCAAATGACATTTTCCACTCTTTAGTTTTTTGATAACGGTTATAGTTTTTGAGTAATTTTGCAAACAAGGTTTTCTGGTCTGGGGCAGATAACTCCGTTACCAAAAATAGATCGGTTTCAAAGCATGGGTTTAGGCAAGTATTCGTATGACCGAATAATGGTACTAAGTATCGAAAAGATATGTCGCGACACTTTTCGTCAAATGACCGCGGAAAAGAAGAAGAAAAATAATAATAACCATAAGAAATACAGTAAGGTCTTTCCTTCTGTGGAAGGGAAAGACCTTAATAATAACCATAAGAAATACAGTAAGGTCTTTCCTTCTGTGGAAGGGAAAGACCTTAATAATAATCAGAAGAAATACAGTAAGGTCTTTCCTTCTGTGGAAGGGAAAGACCTTAATTAAATTACAATCGTTCAAAGAACGATCGCGAGGTCTTTCCCTATTTGTGTCCTCCAAGAGAAATAGATTCCTAACTGAATGATACCATTTTGGATATATCAACCTGGTAGGTACTTCAGGTTAGAAATGTTTGGTTGCTATGGACTTTTAGGTCGGTTGCTATGAACAAAACATCACTTCCGGTCATAAAATATTGAAATTTAAACTCAGCAGGTAGTCAGGTGTCATAAAATATATGGTTGCTATGGACTTTTAGGTCGGTTGCTATGAACAAAACATAACTTCCGGTCATAAAATATTGAAATTTAAACTCAGCAGGTGGTCAGGAGTCATATAATATATGGTTGCTATGGACTTTCAGGTCGGTTGCTATGAACAAAACATCACTTCCGGTCATAAAATATTGAAATTTAAACTCAGCAGGAAGTCAGAAGTCATAAAATATATGGTTGCTATGGACTTTTAGGTCGGTTGCTATGAACAAAACATCACTTCCGGTCATAAAATATTGAAATTTAAACTCAGCAGGTAGTCAGGAGTCATAAAATATATGGTTGCTATGGACTTTTAGGTCGGTTGCTATGGACAAAAGGTCACTTCCGGTCACAAAAAGATAAATTTTAACTCAGCAAGTAGTCTGGATTCATAAAATATATGGTTGCTATGGACTTTTCCTTAAGGTTACCTTGTTGCTAAGGACTGACCTTGACCTATGACCTTTGACCTTGGACCTAAATTACAGCCCCTCCCTAACTGATTGTGAAAATATATGGTTGCTATGGATTTTTCCTTAAGGTAACCTTGTTGCTATGGACTGACCTTGACCTTTCACCTTTGACCTTGGGCCCAAATTATAGCCCCTTCCTAACTAATTGTGAAAATGTATGGTTGCTATGGACTTTTCCTTAACATTACATTGTTACATATGGATTACCATACATTGCGCAATATATTCCTATATTTAGTCATGACGCAATAATTCAAACTTGAGATTTGACCTATGACATATATATTTTCGGATGCAACTTATGTCACCTAAGACGATTGGTGAAGGTCCCAAGTCTGTAGGACTAACCGTTTTGAAAAAAAATTTGTTGGCGCATCGCGACACTTTTCGGGTCAAAAACGCGTAACCAGGAAGTTGTTCGAAAATTTTTTTTTTGCATGACAAATCATGGCCAGAAGTCAGGTAACAAATTCCACACTTCAGATTTTTGATAACAGTTAGGATTATTGAGTTAATCTGCAGACAAGGTTTTTGGGTTACGGGCAGATAACTCTGTTACTAAAAATAGATTCGCTTCAAAGCATGAGTCACGTCGAGTCCTGGTAGTGATGATTAAGTGTGCCAACTTTCGTTAAGATCGGTTAAGACACTTTTCGTTTTTTGAGGGAAGAAAAGAAGAATAATAATAATTAAATTACAATCGTTCAAAGAACGATCGCGAGGTCTTTCCCTATTTGTGTCCTCCAATAGAAATAAATTCCTAACTGAATGATACCATTTTTGGATATATCAACCTGGTACATGTAGGTACTCTAGATTAATAATATTTGGTTGCTATGGACTTTTAAGTCGGTTGCTATGTACAAAACATCACTTCCGGTCATAAAATATTGAAATTTGAACTCAGCAGGTAGTCAGGAGTCATAAAATATATGGTTGCTATGGACTTTTAGGTCGGTTGCTATGAACAAAACATCACTTCCGGTCATAAAATATTGAAATTTAAACTCAGCAAGTAGTCAGGAGTCATAAAATATATGGTTGCTATGGACTTTTAGGTCGGTTGCTATGAACAAAACATCACTTCCGGTCATGAAATATTGAAATTTAAACTCAGCAGGTAGTCAGGAGTCATAGAATATATGGTTGCTATGGACTTTTACGTCGGTTGCTATGGACAAAAGGTCACTTCCGGTCACAAAAAGATAAAATTTAAACTCAGCAAGAAGTCTGGATTCATAAAATATATGGTTGCTATGGACTTTTCCTTAAGGTTACCTTGTTGCTAAGGACTGACCTTGACCTATGACCTTTGACCTTGGACCTAAATTACAGGCCCTTTCTTACTGATTGTGAAAATATATGGTTGCTATGGACTTTTCCTTAAGGTTACCTTGTTGCTAAGGACTAACCTTGACCTTTGACCTTTGACCTTTGGCCCAAATTATAGCCCCTTCCTAACTGATTGTGAAAATATATGGTTGCTATGGACTTTTCCTTGACATTACATTGTTAAATATGGATTACTATACATTGCGCAATACATTCCTATATTTAGACATGACGCAATAATTAAAACTTGACATTTGACCTATGACATATATATTTTTGGATGCAACTTATGTCACCTAAGACGATTGGTGAAGGTCCCAAGTCTGTAGGACTAACCGTTTTGAAATCAATTTTGTTGGCGCATCGCGACACTTTTCGGGTCAAAAACGTGTAACCAGGAAGGTGTTCAAAAATTTTTTTTTTGCATGACAAATCATTGCCAGAAGTCAGGTAACAAATTCCACACTTCAGATTTTTGATAACAGTTATGGTTTCTGAGTTAATCTGCAGACAAGGTTTTTAGGTTACGGGCAGATAACTCCGTTACTAAAAATAGATCGGTTTCAAAGCATGAGTCACGTCGTCTCCTGGTAGTGATGATTAAGTGTGCCAACTTTCGTTAAGATCGGTTAAGACACTTTTCGTTTTTTGAGGGAAGAAAAGAAGAATAATAATAATAAATATATTACAAGCCTACTTTCCAGTAACTTTCAATTTGAAACCCAGAGATGAGATTGGTCCCCGGGGTCCAAAAATATGAAATTCAAAATGTACAGGCCATTAGCTTTCTAATGATATATTACAAGCCTACTTTCCAGTAACTTTCAATTTTGGACCCCGGGGATGAAGTTGGTCCACGGGGTCCAAAAATATGAAATTCAAAATGTACAGGCCATTAGCTTTCTAATGATATATTACAAGCCTACTTTCCAGTAACTTTCAATTTTGGAGCCCGGGGAAGAAGTTGGTCCACGGGGTCCAAAAATATGAAATTCAAAATGTACAGGCCATTAGCTTTCTAATGATATATTACAAGCCTACTTTCCAGTAACTTTCAATTTTGGAGCCCGGGGAAGAAGTTGGTCCACGGGGTCCAAAAATATGAATAAGTTGGTCCACGGGGTCCAAAAATATGAAATTCAAAATATACAGGCCATTAGCTTTCTAATGATATGTTACATGCCTACTTTCCAGTAACTTTCAATTTTGGACCCCGGGGAAGAAGTTGGTCCACGGGTCCAAAAATATGAAATTCAAAATGTACAGGCCATTAGCTTTCCAATGATATATTACAAGCCTACATTCCAGTAACTTTCAATTTGGACCCCAGAGATGAGATTGGTCCCCGGGGTCCAAAAATATGAAATTCAAAATGTACAGGCCATTAGCTTTCTAATGATATATTACAAGCCTACTTTCCAGTAATTTTCAATTTGGACCCCAGAGATGAAGTTGGTCCCCGGGGTCCAAAAAATATGAAATTCAAAATGTACGGGCCATTAGCTTTCCAACGATATATTACAACCCTACCTTCCAGTATTTTCTAATTTTGGACCCAGAGATGATTTTGGTCCTCGGGGTCCAAAAATATGAAATTCAAAATGTACAAGCTATTAGCTTTCTAAGGATATATTACAACCCTATTTTCCAGTAGTTTTCATTTCTGGACCCCGGTGATGATGTTGGTCCCCACTGGGCCAGGGTCCAAAAATATGAAATTCAATAGATCAAAATTGTAGCCCCTTACTTTCTGATTCTAACGAGTATACATGTTTACTTTGCTATCTTCTACCATTATAAAGTTATGAACATGGATTACTATATATTGCGCAATACATACCTATATTTAGTCATGATGCAATAATTCAAACTTGAGATTTGACCTATGACATATATATTTTCGGATGCAACTTATGTCACCTAAGACGATTGGTGAAGGTCCCAAGTCTCTAGGACTAACCGTTTTGAAGAAAAAAAATTTGACGTGTCACGACAGTTTTCGACTCAAAAACGCGTAACCAGAAAGTTAATTGAAAATTTTTTTTTGCGTGACGAATCATGACCAGGAGTCAAGCAACATTTTCCCCACTTCAGATTTTTGATAACGGTTACGGTTTCTGACTTTATCTGCTGACAAGGTTTTTGGGTTCCGGGCACATAACTCCGTTACTAAAAATAGATCGGTTTCACAGCATCAGTCAAGGCGAGTACTAATATGACCGATATATGGTACCAAGTATCGAAAAGATATGTCGCGACACTTTTCGTTTATTGATGGCAGAAAAGAAGAAGAAAAATAATAATAATAATAACCATAAGAAATACAGTAAGGTCTTTCCTTCTGTGGAAGGGAAAGACCTTAATAAAATGCCATTTGTTCAGAGAACAAATGAGAGGTCTTTCCCTGTCTCTTGTCTCTCTGTCGCTTTAGCATGTTAGCATTATGGTGTCCAATACAAGAACTTTAGACAAATGAGTCATTTCGTTTTCGATATGAGGTTACCAATAGTTATCAAATAGGTTCCAGAATAAAGATCTAGGGGCCTAGTGTCAGAAAAAGGATGGTTGCTAAGGACATTTTGTCGGTTGCTATGGACAGAAGGTCACACGGTTATAAAAACTGTCTTCTAAACTCAGAAGGTAATGTTGGTTAAGAATACATATGGTTGCTATGGACTTTCCATTAATGTTACCTTGTTGCTAGGGAATGACCTTGACCCATGACCTTTGACCTTGAACTAAAATTGTAGTTCTTTGCATACTGATTCATTTCAGTATACATGTTTACTATACTATCTGTTATGGTTTTCAAGTTATTGGCAAAAAACGCGCTTCGCGAAACTTGTTTTAGCCGCCATTTTGAAACCAATCAACCAAATCATGTACTGTTTGGGTTCAAATTGTAGGTAATTCAATTCTCTTTCAAATAAACCATATGTTTCATTCACCATCTTTTATGGTTAAAAAGGTTTAAACAAAAAATCATTTTAAAAATATGAATCAAGGGCGATAACTCAAAAACGACAAGTTTTACGCTTTCGCACCTGAAGCATTTTTTGTAGATTTCGACATGGCGAACATTTTTCCCATGTATTGTCCGCTTCAATTTTGTATGGTTTAAATGTTATTTCATAAAAACTGTTTACAGTGTCAGCCATTTTGAAAATGGCTGCCCGTAACCATTCGACTTTGGTCTTAAATTGAAGGACCTATAATGACGGTCACAAAAAACCCATATGTTTACTATATTATCTGACGGTTTAAAAGTTATAAGCCAAAAACGGATAAGCCGAAACGCGTTAAGGGCCATAACTCGAAAACGGTTTGTCGTACAGTGTTCGACCCTTTATATCAAATAAAGGTCTAAATGAGACGAGTATTTTTCCCTTTACATGTCTGCTTCAATTTTGTATGGTTTTTGAGCTATACTGCAAACAAGGTGTGCCATGACCTCTGACCTTGAGATTTGACCTTTGACCTTGACATTTTTGGATGTAACATATGTCACTTAGGATGATTGGTGAAGGTCCCAAGTCTCTAGGACTAACCGATTTGGAGAAAAAAAATGACGTGTCGCGACACTTTTCGAGTCAAAAACGCGTAACCAGGAAGTTGATCGAAATTATTTTTTTTGCGTGACGAATCATGAACAGGAGTCTAGCAACATTTTCCCCACTTCAGATTTTTGATTACGGTTACAGTTTTCGAGTTAATCTGCAAACAAGTTTTTTGGGTTACGGGCAGATAACTCCGTTACTAAAAATAGATCGGTTTCACAGGGTCGGTCAAGGCGAGTACACGTATGACCAAATAATGGTACCAAGTATTGAAAAGATATGTCGCGGCAATTTTCGTATATTGATGGCAGAAAAGAAGAAAAATAATAAATTTATTGCGACACTGTTATTTATAGGTTACTATGGTGTCGCGCGCTCTACGTCATATTTAAATAAAACTACGACTCTATTTTTTTAAATCTCAGTCGAGGAGGGAATTTTGAACGATACACATCTATTTTATTTCATTCACATCAGTTTACTATATTATGGAATACATGGTCGTCGCGCCTCAGTTACTTCATAATTTGGAAGCACCTGCATGCCTATAGGAAATTATGACATTTGTTGTCAGAGACTTGACCGACATTCATAACAGTTAAAATTGTGTTGAACTTTGATTATTCTTGGTAATTAAAGTGGATTTCAGTGATTTCATTCAACTTTAAAATCAGGAAACACGTTTCTATAGGAAAATCACAAGAAATAAGTCAGGATTTTTTTGCATTTTACGGGTATGCAGAACATTTAAATTTTGAAAAAGTCAGAAACGGAAGGGATTTTTTTAAAAAAGGGACCTTTGGTCCAAATATTTGGCTAGGATTTGGGCCATATTTGACAGCATTTTGGCACTTCCGGTTAATTTGGCAAAAGTACAAAAAGGAGTCAATTTACGTTTTTTTGACATTTCTAAATTTTAAAAAAGAACATTTTTTTTCAAAAACAAAGAGAGCCCAGCCCAATTCTTTGAAAGAGGCCAGTCAGGCACATGTCTACGGAGAGCGGGCACCAAAAGATTTGGATCGGAAAACTCTAATTTTGGCTAAAATAGCGATTTTTAGTGAAAACTGCAAAGGGGCGTAACTTCAAAATGGGACCATATTCAGACATGATCTTTAGCTAAAAAGCGAGAACTCAGCAACCTAAGCAACTGTTCAAAATTTCAGCCCGATCGAAAGATGTAGCAGTTTATCTGCACACAACATTTAATTTAAAAAAGGCCCGCGGGGGCATAAATCAAAAAGTTGGATAGGTACGAGCTCCCAGGGTGAGCTGTGCTTGTGTTTGAAGTAGTTCTAGCAGTCCTCCAAATTTTAGCCAAATCTGTTCAGAAATGGCGAAACCATTCATTTTTTTTAAGTCTAAGTGTTGTTAAATAAGAATTGGAACAAGAATATTAAATTAAACATTTGTAACAATGTGTTTTTGGCCACCGTGGCAAGTACCATAACTCCATCATAGTTGGTCATATTTAAACTATGTAAAATTTCGATATAACTTTAGACCAGACAAAAATAAGCATGAAGCAGTTATATATATCTTAACCTTTAAAACAATCAATATTTTTGGACAGTTTCGGTCGCAGTTTATCGGTCCTCTGTTTTCGTTGTCCAATAATATAGTCCTTATTAAAAATATAATATACTGTTTAAAGATGTATCTATGAATCTTTATTTAGTGGAATTAATTGCTTCTGTTATTAAATGATGGTTTAGTATCAAATTTTGGGAATTAAAAGAGATAAAACTTGATTTAGCATTAAAAGGCGTGCATTGTCTTCCGCACGTCTTGCTAAAAAGAGACTGAAAATTTCCTGCAAAAAATAAGAAAATGATTTTTTTTGGTTTTTGTTGATATGACCTTGACCTTTATATTTTTGGATGTACCATAGGTCACCTAAAATGAATGATGAAAGTTTTGAGGTTCTACGACTAACGGTTCTAAAAATAGAAATTTTTACGTTTTTGTCAATTCGCGACTCAAAATTGCGTAACCGTGACACTTTTCGAAAAACTTTTTTTGGGGTGACAAATCATAACCAGGAGTGAGGTAACAATATCCACTCTTCAGAATTTTTATAACGGTTACAGTTTTTGAGTTAATCTGCAAACAAGGTTTTCCGGTCCGGGGCAGATAACTCCGTTACTTAAAATAGATCGGTTTCACAGGGTCAGTCAGGGCATCTCCAAGTATGACCGACTAAAGGTACTAAGTATCAAAATTATATGTCGCGACACTTTTTTTATATTGGGCGCGGAAAAAAATTTTGAAAGTGTAAATAAGAAATACAGTAAGGTCTTCCCTTTGGAAAGGGAAAGACCTTAATAAATAGGGAAAGCAATACTTTTTATGGTTGATTCAGACTTATTTTGACCAAAATAGGTATGTTAGAGCATTTTTTACCATTTAAAACCAATAATGCTAAATTTGAATTTTTTGGGTAAAAAGGGGGAGGGGGGAAAATTCAAATTTGCTTAATATTGATAATTATGATATTTAAATGACTTAAAATGGTCTTGGTGGTCATATTGAGATGATTTAATCATAAAAGGTCATTCAAGGTCATACGTATAGGGCGTACAAAGAATCGGTACAATTTTCACAAAAATCAAGACGCGTTGAAAATTAAAAAAATTTCATGGAATTTTTTTGTATAATCTACTAGAAGAACTCCTGGCGGACATCATATAAAAAAAAAACCGCACAAAAATGTTTCAAATAAGGGCTGAAAAATTGACTTGAAGATAAAACCCATTGTCCTAGAAAATGACCTTTTTTGTTTTTGTTGATATGACCTTGACCTTTATATTTTTGGATGTACCATAGGTCACCTAAAATGAATGATGAAAGTTTTGAGGTTCTACGACTAACGGTTCTAAAAATAGAAATTTTTACGTTTTTGTCAATTCGCGACTCAAAATTGCGTAACCGTGACACTTTTCGAAAAACTTTTTTTGGGGTGACAAATCATAACCAGGAGTGAGGTAACAATATCCACTCTTCAGAATTTTTATAACAGTTACAGTTTTTGAGTTAATCTGCAAACAAGGTTTTCCGGTCCGGGGCAGATAACTCCGTTACTTAAAATAGATCGGTTTCACAGGGTCAGTCAGGGCATCTCCAAGTATGACCGACTAAAGGTACTAAGTATCAAAATTATATGTCGCGACACTTTTTTTATATTGGGCGCGGAAAAAAATTTTGAAAGTGTAAATAAGAAATACAGTAAGGTCTTCCCTTTGGAAAGGGAAAGACCTTAATAATAATAATCAGAAGAAATACAATAAGGTCTTTCCACTGTAGTGGGAAAGACCTTAATTAAATTACAATCGTTCAAAGAACAATTGCGAGGTCTTTCCCATTTTGTGTATTACAATAGAAACAGATTCCAGTGACTGAATGATACAATTTTTCAACATTTAGAAAATATATGGTTGCTATTGACTTTTATGCCAGTTGCTATGAATATTTCATCGATATCAGTCTAGAAGACCCTTAAATCTACTTAAATACCAAATTTTATCAAAATCGGTTATTTTTTACATTTGGCGCCATAAAAACGCGAAATTTTATTTTTACCGCAGATGATACTCAGGACTCTTAAATCTACTTGTATACCAAATTTCGTGAAAAGCAGTTAACTTTTACATTTTGGCGCCAATGGCGCGAAATTTTATTTTTGACCGCTGATTCGTACTTAGGACTCTTAAATGTACTTGAATACCCAATTTCATCAAAAAAGGTCAACTTTTACATTTTGGCGCCATTGGCGCAAAAAGTGCGAAATTTTATTTTTTGACCACAGATTCGTACTCGGGACACTTTAGTCTACTTGAATACCAAATTTCATCAAAATAAGTCAACTTTTACATTTTGGCGCCATTGGCGCGAAAAGCTAGAAATTTTATTTTTTGACCGCAGATTCGTACTCGTGACCCTTAAATCTACTTGAATACCAAATTTCATCAAAATCGGGCAACTTTTACATTTTGGCGCCATTGGCGCGAAAAGCGCGAAATTTTATTTTTTGACCGCAGATTTGTACTCGGGACCCTTAAATCTACTTGAATACTAAATTTCATCAAAATCGGGCAACTTTTACATTTTGGCGCCATTGGCGCGAAAAGCGCGAAATTTTATTTTTTGACCGCAGATTCGTACTCGGGACCCTTAAATCTACTTGAATACCAAATTTCATCAAAATCGGGCAACTTTTACATTTTGGCGCCATTGGCGCGAAAAGCGCGAAATTTTATTTTTTGACCGCAGATTCGTACTCGGGACCCTTAAATCTACTTGAATACTAAATTTCATCAAAATCGGGCAACTTTTACATTTTGGCGCCATTGGCGCGAAAAGCGCGAAATTTTATTTTTTGACCGCAGATTCGTACTCGGGACCCTTAAATCTACTTGAAAACCAAATTTCATCAAAATTGATTCTACAAATATATGGTTTCCTTAATATTACATTGTTAAGTATGGATTACTATATATTGTGCAATACATACCTTTATTAAGTCATGACGCAATTATTCAAACTTGAGATTTGACCTTTGACATATATATTTTCGGGTGCAACTTATGTCACCTAAGACGATTGGTGAAGGTCCCAAGTCTCTAGGACTAACCGTTTTCAAATAAATTTTGTTGGCGCATAGCGACACTTTTTGGGTTAAAAACATGTAACCAGGAAGTTCATCGAAAAAAAAAAGTTTGCGTGATAAACCATTCCTAGGAGTCAAATGACATTTTCCACACTTTGAATTTTTGATAACGGTTACGGTTCACAAGTTAAAGTGAAAACAAGGTTTTTCGGTTTGGTGCACATAGCGCTGTTACTAAAAATAGATTGGTTTCGCAGGGTAAGTCAGAGCCAGCCAGAGTATGACCGAACAATGGTACCAAATATCAAAAAGATATGTCGCGTAATTTTCTTTTTTTTTTGGCAGCGGATAAAAAAGAAGAATAATAATTAAATTACAATCGTTCAAAGAACGATTGCGAGGTCTTTCCCTATTTGTGCCCTCCAAGAGAAATAGATTCCTAACTGAATGATACCATTTTTGGATATATCAACCTGGTAGGTACTCCAGATTAGAAATATTTGATTGCTATGAACTTTTAGGTCGGTTGCTATGAACAAAACATCACTTCCGGTCATTAAATATTGAAATTTAAACTCAGCAGGTAGTCAGGAGTCATAAAATATATGGTTGCTATGGACTTTTAGGTCGGTTGCTACGAACAAAACATCACTTCCCGTCATAAAATATTGAAATTTAAACTCAGCAGGTAGTCAGGAGTCATAAACTACATGGTTGCTATGGACTTTTAAGTCGGTTGCTATGGACAAAACATCACTTCCGGTCATAAAATATTGAAATTTAAACTCAGCAGGTAGTCAGGAGTCATAGAATATATGGTTGCTATGGACATTTAGGTCGGTTGCTATGAACAAAACATCACTTCGGGTCATAAAATATTGAAATTTAAACTCAGCAGGTAGTCAGGAGTCATAAAATATATGGTTGCTATGGACTTTTAGGTCGGTTGCTATGGACAAAAGGTCACTTCCGGTCACAAAAAGATAAAATTTAAACTCAGCAAGTAGTCTGGATTCATAAAATATATGGTTGCTATGGACTTTTCCTTAAGGTTACCTTGTTACCAAGGACTGACCTTGACCTATGACCTTTGACCTTGGACCTAAATTACAGCCCCTTCCTTACTGATTGTGAAAATATATGGTTGCTATGGATTTTTCCTTAAGGTAACCTTGTTGCCATGGACTGACCTTGACCTTTGACCTTGGGCCCAAATTATAGCCCCTTCCTAACTGATTGTGAAAATGTATGGTTGCTATGGACTTTTCCTTAACATTACATTGTTACATATGGATTACCATACATTGCGCAATACATTTTCCTATATTTAGTCATGACGCAATAATTCAAACTTGAGATTTGACCTATGACATATATATTTTCGGATGCAACTTATGTCACCTAAGACGTTTGGTGAAGGTCCCAAGTCTCTAGGACTAACCGTTTTCAAATAAATTTTGTTGGCGCATAGCCACACTTTTTGGGTTAAAAACATGTAACCAGGAAGTTCATCGAAAAAGAAAAGTTTGCGTGATAAACCATTCCTAGGAGTCAATTGACATTTTCCACCCTTTGAATTTTTGATAACGGTTACGGTTCACAAGTATAAGTGGAAACAAGGTTTTTCGGTTTGGCGCACATAGCGCTGTTACTAAAAATAGATCGGTTTCGCAGGGTAAGTCAGAGCGAGCCACAGTGTGACTGAACAATGGTACCAAATATCAAAAAGATATGTCGCGTAACTTTCTTTTTTTTGGCCGCGGAAAAAAAAGAAGAATAATAATAATAATTAAATTACAATCGTTCAAAGAACGATCGCGAGGTCTTTCCCATTTGTGTATTACAATAGAAACAGATTACAGTGACTGAGTGATACAATTTTGGGATAGTGCAACATTTAGAAAATATATGGTTGCTCGTGACTTTTTTGCCAGTTGATAGGAATAGTTCATCAAAATCAGTCTAGAAGTTCTTTAAATCCACTTGAATACCAAATTTTATCAAAATTGGTCATATTTTACATTTGGCGCCATTTGCGCGAAATTTTATTTTTGACTGCAGATTCGTACTCAGAACCCTTTAATCAACTTGAATACCAAATTTCATAAAAATCGGTCAACTTTAACATATTTGCGCCATTGGCGCGAAAAGCGCGACATTTTATTTTTGACTGCAGATTCATACTAAGGACCCTTATATCTAATTGAATACCAAATTTCATCAAAATCTGTCAACTTTTAGATTTTGGCGCGAAAAGCGCGAAATTTTATTATTGACTACAGATTCGTACTCAGGACTCTAAAATCTACTTGAATACCAAATTTCATCAAAATCGGTCAACTTTTACATTTCGGCGCCATTGGCACAAAAAGCGCAAAATTTGATTTTTGACCACAGATTCGTAATCAGGATTCTTTAATCTACTTAAATACCAAATTTCATCAAAATCGGTCAACTTTTACATTTTGGCGCCATTGGCGCGAAAAGCGCGAAATTTTATTTTTGATCGCAGATTCGTACTCAGGACTCTAAAATCTACTTGAATACCAAATTTCATCAAAATCGGGCAACTTTTACATTTTGGCGCCGATGGCGCAAAAAGCGCGAAATTTGATTTTTGACCACAGATTTGTACTCAGGACTCTTAAATCTACTTGAATACCAAATTTCATCAAAATCGGGCAACTTTTACATTTTGGCGCCGATGGCGCAAAAAGCGCGAAATTTGATTTTTGACCACAGATTTGTACTCAGGACTCTTAAATCTACTTGACTACCAAATTTCATCAAAATCGGCCAACTTTTACATTTTGCACCATTGGCGCAAAAAGCGCGAAATTTTATTTTTGACCGCAGATTCATACTTAGGACCCTTAAATCTACTTGAATACCAAATTTCATCAAAATCGGTCAACTTTTACATTTTGGCGCCATTGGCGCAAAAAGCGCGAAATTTTATTTTTGACCGCAGATTCGTACCCGGGACCCTCAAATCTACTTGAATACCAAATTTCATCAAAATCGGGCAACTTTTACATTTTGGCGCCATTGGCGCAAAAAACGCGAAATTTTATTTTTGACCGCAGATTCATACTTAGGACCCTTAAATCTACTTGAATACCAAATTTCATCAAAATCGGCCAACTTTACATTTGGCGCCATTGGCGCGAAAAGCGCAAAATTTATTTTTTTTTTACCGAAGATTTGTACTCAGGACCCTTAAATCTACTTGAATACCAAATTTCATCAAAATTGATTCTAAAAATATATGGTTACCTTAATATTACATTGTTAAGTATGGATTACTATATATTGTGCAATACATACCTATATTAAGTCATGACGCAATTATTCAAACTTGAGATTTGACCTTTGACATATATATTTTCGGATACAACTTATGTCACCTAAGACGATTGGTGAAGGTCCCAAGTCTCTAGGACTAACCGTTCTCAAATAAATTTTGTTGGCGCATAGCGACACTTTTTGGGTTAAAAACATGTAACCAGGAAGTTCATCGAAAAAAAAAAGTTTGCATGATAAACCATTCCTAGGAGTTAAATGACATTTTCCACACTTTGAATTTTTGATAACGGTTACGGTTCACAAGTATAAGTGGAAACAAGGTTTTTCGGTTTGGCGCACATAGCGCTGTTACTAAAAATAGATCGGTTTCGCAGGGTTAGTCAGAGCGAGCCAGAGTATGACCGAACAATGGTACCAAATATCAAAAAGATATGTCGCGTAACTTTCTTTTTTTTGGCCGCGGAAAAAAAAGAAGAATAATAATAATAATTAAATTACAATCGTTCAAAGAACGATTGCGAGGTCTTTCCCATTTTGTGTATTACAATAGAAACAGATTACAGTGACTGAATGATACAATTTTGGGAAATTTCAACATTTAGAAAATATATGGTTGCTATTGAATTTCATGCTGTAACTTTCAATTTGGACCCCAGATGTGGAGTTGGTTCCCTGGGTCCAAAAATATGAAATTCAAAATGTACAAGCCATTAGCTTTCTAATGATATATTACAAGCCTGCTTTCCAGTAACTTTCAATTTGGACCCCAGAGATGAGATTGGTCCCCTGGGTCCAAAAATATGAAATTCAAAATGTACAGGCCATTAGCTTTCTAATGATATATTACAAGCCTACTTTCCAGTAACTTTCAATTTTGGACCCCGGGGATGAAGTTAGTCCACGGGGTCCAAAAATATGAAATTCAAAATGTACAGGCCATTAGCTTTCTAATGATATATTACAACCCTACTTTCCAATAACTTTCAATTTTGGACCCCGGGGATGAAGTTGGTCCACGGGGTATAAAAATATGAAATTCAAAATGTATAGGCCATTAACTTTCTAATGATATATTACAAGCCTACTTTCCAGTAACTTTCAATTTGGACCCCAGAGATGAAGTTGGTCCCCGGGGTCCAAAAATATGAAATTCAAAATGTACAGGCCATTAGCTCTCTAACGATATATTACAACCCTACCTTCCAGTATTTTCTAATTTTGGACCCAGAGATGATTTTGGTCCTCGGGGTCCAAAAATATGAAATTCAAAATGTACAGGCTATAAGCTTTCTAAGGATATATTACAACCCTATTTTCAAGTAGTTTTCATTTCTGGACCCCGGTGATGATGTTGGTCCCCACTGGGCCAGGGTCCAAAAATATGAAATTCAATAGATCAAAATTGTAGCCCCTTACTTTCTGATTCTAATGAGTATACATGTTTACTTTGCTATCTTCTACCATTATAAAGTTATGAACATGGATTACTATATATTGCGCAATACATACCTATATTTAGTCATGATGCAATAATTCAAACTTGAGATTTGACCTATGACATATATATTTTTGGATGCAACTTATGTCACCTAAGACGATTGGTGAAGGTCCCAAGTCTCTAGGACTAACCGTTTTCAAATAAATTTTGTTGGCGCCTAGCGACCCTTTTTGGGTTAAAAACATGTAACCAGGAAACTCATCGAAAAAAAAAAAATTGCGTGATAAATCATTCCTAGGAGTCAAATGACATTTTCCACACTTTGAATTTTTTATAACGGTTACGGTTCACAAGTTTAAGTGGAAACAAGTTTTTTCGGTTTGGCGCACATAGCGCTGTTACTAAAAATAGATCGGTTTCGCAGGGTAAGTCAGAGCGAGCCAGAGTATGACCGAACAATGGTACCAAATATCAAAAAGATATGTCGCGTAACTTTCTTTTTTTTTTTTTTGGCGGCGGATAAAAAAGAAGAATAATAATAAAAAGACATTCGTTCAGAGAACTAATGTGAGGTCTTTCCCGTGACCTTGACCTATGACCTTTGACCTTTGTCATAAAGTTAAGTTCCTTCATTTCTGACCATAAAAGTATGCATGTTTACCATGCTATCTATTACGGTGTTGAACTTATTGTCAAAAAACATGTTCAGTCAAAACATATTTCGGCCGCCATTTTGAAACCACTCAACCGAATCATGTACCTTTTGGACTCCAATTATAGGTCTGGATAAGCATGATAAGACGGTCATTTTTCATACACATGTCTATTATACTATCTCTTAAGGTTTTCAAGTTATTGGCAAAAAACGTTTTTCGCGAAAACATGTTTCGGCCGCCATTTCGAAACCGCTCAACTGAATCATGCACTGTTTGGACTCAAATTGTAGGTTTTTTTAAGACGATCATTTTTTGTTCACATATTGTCTATACTATCTCTAACGGTTTTCGAGTTATAAGCAAAAAACCATTTGACGGCCGCCATTTTGGCAATGGTAAACGCAAAAAAAAATTTTTGACCACAGATTCGTAATCAGGACCCTGAAATCTACCTGGAAAACAAATTTCATTAAAATCGGACAACATTGACATTTTGCGCCAACTTTGCGCCATACGCGCGCAACCAGGAAGTTGTTCGGAATTTTTTTTTTTGGTCTACAAATCATCCCTAGGAGTCAAATGACATTTTCCACTCTTTAGTTTTTTGATAACGGTTATAGTTTTTGAGAAATTTTGAAAACAAGGGTTTTCGGTCTGGGGCAGATAACTCTGTTACTAAAAATAGATTTTTGTCATTGCCTAAGCCAAGTCTATTCCTGACAGTGCTGAATAGATGTGCCAAGTTTCATAAAGTTTGGTCAAGTCGTTTTTTCACAGCGGACGGCAGAAAAAGAATAATAATAATCATAAGAAATACAATAAGGTCTTCCCTTTGGAAAGGGAAAGACCTTAATTAAAAAGACATTCGTTCAGAGAACTAATGTGAGGTCTTTCCCGTGACCTTGACCTATGACCTTTGACCTTTGTCATAAAGTTAAGTTCCTTCATTTCTGATCATAAAAGTATGCATGTTTACCATGCTATCTATAACGGTTTTGAACTTATTGTCAAAAAACATGGTCAGCCAAAACATATTTCGGCCGCCATTTTGGAACCACTCAACCGAATCATGTACTTTTTGGACTCAAATTATAGGTCTGGATAAGACGGTCATTTTTCATACACATGTCTATTATACTATCTCTTAAGGTTTTCAAGTTATTGGCAAAAAAACGTTTTTCGCGAAAACATGTTTCGGCCGCCATTTCGAAACCGCTCAACTGAATCATGCACTGTTTGGACTCAAATTGTAGGTTTTTTTCAAGACGATCATTTTTTGTTCACATATTGTCTATACTATCTCTAACGGTTTTCGAGTTATAAGCAAAAAACCATTTGACGGCCGCCATTTTGGCAATGGTAAACGCAAAAAAAATTTTGACCACAGATTCGAAATCAGGACCCTGAAAGCTACCTGGAAACCAAATTTCATCAAAATCGGACAACATTGACATTTTGCGCCAACTTTGCGCCATACGCGCGCAACCAGGAAGATGTTTGGAATTTTTTTTTGGGTCTACAAATCATCCCTAGGAGTCAAATGACATTTTCCACTCTTTAGTTTTTTGATAACGGTTATAGTTTTTGAGAAATTTTGAAAACAAGGGTTTTCGGTCTGGGGCAGATAACTCTGTTACTAAAAATAGATTTTTGTCATTGCCTGAGCCAAGTCTATTCCTGACAGTGCTAAATAGATGTGCCAAGTTTCATAAAATTTGGTCAAGTCGTTTTTTCACAGCGGACGGCAGAAAAAGAATAATAATAATCATTAAAAAGACATTCGTTCAGAGAACTAATGTGAGGTCTTTCCCGTGACCTTGACCTATGACCTTTAACCTTTGTCATAAAGTTTAGTTCCTTCATTTCTGATCATAAAAGTATGCATGTATACCATGCTATCTATTACGGTTTTGAACTTATTGTCAAAAAACATGTTCAGCCAAAACATATTTCGGCCGCCATTTTGAAACCACTCAACCGAATCATGTACTTTTTGGACTCAAATTATAGGTCTGGATAAGACGGTCATTTTTCATACACATGTCTATTATACTATCTCTTAAGGTTTTCAAGTTATTGGCAAAAAACGTTTTTCGCGAAAACATGTTTCGGCCGCCATTTCGAAACCGCTCAACTGAATCATGCACTGTTTGGACTCAAATTGTAGGTTTTTTTAAGACGATCATTTTTTGTTCACATATTGTCTATACTATCTCTAACGGTTTTCGAGTTATAAGCAAAAAACCATTTGACGGCCGCCATTTTGGCAATGGTAAACGCAAATATAATTTTGACCACAGATTCGTAATCAGGACCCTAAAATCTACCTGGAAACCAAATTTCATCAAAATCGGACAACATTGACATTTTGCGCCAACTTTGCGCCATACGTGCGCAACCAGGAAGTTGTTCGGAAATTTTTTTTTGGTCTACAAATCATCCTTAGGAGTCAAATGACATTTTCCACTCTTTAGTTTTTTGATAACGGTTATAGTTTTTGAGAAATTTTGAAAACAAGGGTTTTTGGTCTGGGGCAGATAACTCTGTTACTAAAAATAGATTTTTGTTATTGCCTAAGCCAAGTCTATTCCTGGTAGTGCTGAATAGATGTGCCAAGTTTAATAAAGTTTGGTCAAGTCGTTTTTTCACAGCGGATGGAAGAAAAAGAATAATAATAATAATTAAAAAGTCATTTGTTCAGAGAACAAATGTGAGGTCTTTCCCATGTTTTTGTTAGTTTTATGATAACGGTTATGTTTGGTTAGGCTATTTGAGTCTGTTTTTGACAATAGTATTTAACTATTAGTTGCGAAAAATGTTCCAGACTAAAGAGCAGTGAGCCTGAAGTCAGAAAAGGTATGGTTGCTAAGGACTTTTATGACGGTTGCTATGGACTAAGGGTTACTTCCGGTTGAAAAATTTTAACTCTAAACTCAGAAAGTAGTCTTGGGTAAGAATATATATGGTTGCTATGGACTTTTCATAAATGTTACCTTGTTGCTAGGGAATGACCTTGACCCATGACCTTTGACCTTGGACTCAAATTGTAGGTCTTGGCATTCTGATTCATTTAAGTATACATGTTTACTATACTATCTGTTATGGTTTTCAAGTTATGGGCAAAAAACATGTTTCGCGAAACTTGTTTTGGCCGCCATTTTGGAACCAGTCAACCGAATCATACACTGTTTGGACTCAAATTGTAGGTCTTTTAATTCTCTATCAAATGAAACCTACATTTCATTCACCATCTGTAACCGTTTAAAAGTTATAATTGAAAAACCATTTTCAAATTACGAATCAAGGGCCGTAACTTAAAAACGACAAGTTTTACGCTTTCGCACCTGAAACATTTTTTGTAGCTTTCGATGTGGCGAACATTTTTTCCATGTATTGTCCGCTTAAATTTTTTACAGTTTTTGTGTTACACTCAAAAAACAATTTCTGATGGCGGCCATTTTGAAAATGGCTGTCCGTAGCCATGCTACTTTGGTTTTATATTGAAGGGCATAAGTTTACGGTCTCAAATAACCCATATGTTTACTATGTTATCTCAAACCGTTTTCAAGTTATAAGCCAAAAACGGTATAGCCGAAACGCATTAAGGGCCGTAACTTGAAAACGGTTTGTCGCACAGTGTTCGACCCTTTATATCAAATAAAGGTCTAAATGAGACGAGTATTTTTCCCATTACATGTCTGCTTCAATTTTGTATGGTTTATCAGCTATACTGCAAACAAGGTGTGCCATGACCTCTGACCTTGAGATTTGACCTTTGACCTTGACATTTTTAGATGTAACATATGTCACCTAGGATGATTGGTGAAGTTCCCAAGTCTCTAGGACTAACTGTTTTGAAGAAAAAAAATTTGACGAGTCGCGACACTTTTCGAGTCAAAAACGCGTAACCAGGAAGTTGATCGAAATTTTTTTTTTTGTGTGACGAATCATGACCATGAGTAGCAACATTTTCCCTGCTTCAGATTTTTGATAACGGTTACGGTTTTTGAGTTAATCTGCAAACAAGGTTTTTGGGTTACGGGCAGATAACTCCGTTACTAAAAATAGATCGTTTACGCAGGGTTACTCAAGTCATGCCCTTATAGTGTCGGTTAATGGTATGAAGTTTCGTAATGTTACGTTAAGTATTTCTTCTTTTTTTTTGTGGCGGAAAAAAAAAAAAATAATAATAATAATTAAATTACAATCGTTCAAAGAACAATTGCGAGGTCTTTCCCATTTTGTGTATTACAATAGAAACAGATTACAGTGACTGAATGATACAATTTTGGGATATTTCAACATTTAGAAAAATATGGTTGCTAATGACTTTCATACCAGTTGCTATGAATATTTCATCAAAATCAGTCAAGAAGACCTTAAATCTACTTGAATACCAAATTTCATCAAAATCAGTCAACTTTTTACATTTTGCTCCATTGTCGCGAAATTTTTATTTTTGACCGCAGATTCGTACTCAGGACCCTTAAATCTACTTGAATACCAAATTTCATCAAAATCGGTAAACTTTTACATTTTGGCGCCATTGGCGCAAAAAGCGCGAAATTTTATTTTTGACCGCAGATTCGTACTCAGGACCCTTAAATCTACTTGAATACCAAATTTCATCAAAATCGGTCAACTTTTACATTTTGGCGCCATTGGCACGAAAAGCGCGAAATTTTATTTTAGACCGCAGATTCGTACTCAGGACCCTAAAATTTACTTGAATACCAAATTTCATCAAAATTCGGCAACTTTTACATTTTTTGGCGCGAAAACCGCGAAATTTTATTTTTGACCGCAGATTCGTACTCAGGACCCTTAAATCTATTTAAATACCAAATTTCATCAAAATCGATCAACTTTTACATTTTGGCGCCATTGGCGCGAAAAGCGCGAAATTTTATTTTTGACCGCAGATTCGTACTCAGGGCCCTTGAATCTACTAGAATACCAAATTTCATCAAAATCGGTCAACTTTTACATTTTGGCGCCATTGGCGCGAAAAGCGCGAAATTTTATTTTTGACCGCCGATTCGTACTCAGGACCCTTAAATCTACTTGAATACCAAATTTCATCAAAATCGGTCAACTTTTACATTTTGGCGCCATTGGCGCGAAAAGCGCGAAATTTTTTTTTTGGACTGAAGATTTGTACTCAGGACCCTTAAATCTACTTGAATACCAAATTTCATCAAAATTGATTCTAAAAATATATGGTTTCCTTAATAATGGATTACTATATATTGCGCAATACATACCTATATTAAGTCATGACGCAATAATTCAAACTTGAGATTTGACCTATGACATATATATTTTCGGATACAACTTATGTCACCTAAGACGATTGGTGAAGGTCCCAAGTCTCTAGGACTAACCGTTTTCAAATAAATTTTGTTGGCGCATAGCGACACTTTTTGGGTCAACAACATGTAACCAGGAAGTTCATCGAAAAAGAAAAGTTTGCGTGATAAACCATTCCTAGGAGTCAAATGACATTTTCCACACTTTGAATTTTTGATAACGGCTACAGTTCACAAGTATAAGTGGAAACAAGGTTTTTCGGTTTCGCGCACATAGCGCTGTTACTAAAAATAGATCGGTTTCGCAGGGTAAGTCAGAGCGAGCCAGAGTGTGACCGAACAATGGTACCAAATATCAAAAAGATATGTCGCGTAACTTTCTTTTTTTTGACCGCGGAAAAAAAAGAAGAATAATAATAATAATAATAATCAGAAGAAATACAATAAGGTCTTTCCTTTTGGAAAGGGAAAGACCTTAATAATCAGAAGAAATACAATAAGGTCTTTCCTTTTGGAAAGGGAAAGACCTTAATAATAATAATCAGAAGAAATACAATAAGGTCTTTCCTTTTGGAAAGGGAAAGACCTTAATTAAATTACAATCGTTCAAAGAACAATTGCGAGGTCTTTCCCATTTTGTGTATTACAATAGAAACAGATTCCAGTGACTGAATGATACAATTTTTCAACATTTAGAAAATATATGGTTGCTATTGACTTTTATGCCAGTTGCTATGAATATTTCATCAATATCAGTCTAGAAGACCCTTAAAAATTTTATCAAAATCGGTTATTTTTTACATTTGGCGCCATAAAAACGCGAAATTTTATTCTTACCGCAGATGATACTCAGGACTCTAAAATTTACTTGTATACCAAATTTCGTGAAAAACAGTTAACTTTTACATTTTGGCGCCATTGGCGCGAAATTTTATTTTTGACTGCTGATTCGTACTTAGGACTCTTAAATGTACTTGAATACCCAATTTCAGCAAAAAAAGGTCAACTTTTACATTTTGGCGCCATTGGCCCGAAAAGCGCGAAATTTTATTTTTTGACCGCAGATTCGTACTCAGGACCCTTAAATCTACTTGATTACCAAATTTCATCAAAATCGGGCAACTTTTACATTTTGGCGCCATTGGCGCGAAAACCGCGAAATTTTATTTTTTGACCACAGATTCGTACTTGGGACCCTTAAATCTACTTGAATACTAAATTTCATCAAAATCGGGCAACTTTTACATTTTGGCGCCATTGGCGCAAAAAGCAAGAAATTTTATTTTTTGACCACAGATTCGTACTCGGGACACTTAAATCTACTTGAATACCAAATTTCATCAAAATCGGGCAACTTTTACATTTTGGCGCCATTGGCGCGAAAAGCTAGAAATTTTATTTTTTGACCACAGATTCGTACTCGGGACCCTTAAATCTACTTGAATACCAAAACTCATCAAAATCGGGCATCTTTTACATTTTGGCGCCATTGGCGCAAGAAGCGCGAAATTTTATTTTTGACCCCAGATTCATACTAAGGACCATTAAATCTTCTTGAATACCAAATTTCATCAAAATCGGTCAACTTTTACATTTTGGCGCCATTGGCGCGAAAAGCTAGAAATTTTATTTTTTGACCGCAGATTCGTACTCGGGACCCTTAAATCTACTTGAATACCAAATTTCATCAAAATCGGGCAACTTTTACATTTTGGCGCCATTGGCGCAAAAAGCGCGAAATTTTATTTTTGACCGCAGATTCATACTCAGGACCCTTAAATCTTCTTGAATACCAAATTTCATCAAAATCGGCTAACTTTTACATTTTGGCGCCATTGGCGCGAAAAGCGCGAAATTTTATTTTTTTGACCGCAGATTCGTACTCGGGACCCTTAAATCTACTTGAAAACCAAATTTCATCAAAATCGGGCAACTTTTACATTTTGGCGCCATTGGCGCGAAAAGCGCGAAATTATATTTTTTGACCGCAGATTCGTAATCGGGACCCTTAAATCTACTTGAAAACCAAATTTCATCAAAATCGGGCAACTTTTACATTTTGGCGCCATTGGCGCGAAAAGCGCGAAATTTTATTTTTTTTACCGCAGATTCGTACTCGGGACCCTAAAATCTACTTGAATACCAAATTTCATCAAAATTGATTCTAAAAATATATGGTTTCCTTAATATTACATTGTTAAGTATGGATTACTATATATTGTGCAATACATACCTTTATTAAGTCATGACGCAATTATTCAAACTTGAGATTTGACCTTTGACATATATATTTTCGGATGCAACTTATGTCACCTAAGACAATTGGTGAAGGTCCCAAGTCTCTAGGACTAACCGTTTTCAAATAAATTTTGTTGGCGCATAGCGACACTTTTTGGGTTAAAAACATGTAACCAGGAAGTTCATCGAAAAAAAAAAAGTTTGCGTGATAAACCATTCCTAGGAGTCAAATGACATTTTCCACACTTTGAATTTTTGATAACGGTTACGGTTTACAAGTTAAAGTAAAAACAAGGTTTTTAGGTTTTGCGCACATAGCGCTGTTACTAAAAATAGATTCGTTTCGCAGGGTAAGTCAGAGCCAGCCAGAGTATGACCGAACAATGGTACCAAATATCAAAAAGATATGTCGCGTAATTTTCTTTTTTTTTTTTTGGCAGCGGATAAAAAAGAAGAATAATAATAATCAGAAGAAATACAATAAGGTCTTTCCTTTTGGAAAGGGAAAGACCTTAATAATCAGAAGAAATACAATAAGGTCTTTCCTTTTGGAAAGGGAAAGACCTTAATAATAATAATAATCAGAAGAAATACAATAAGGTCTTTCCTTTTGGAAAGGGAAAGACCTTAATTAAAAAGTCATTTGTTCAGAGAACAAATGTGAGGTCTTTCCCATGTTTTTGTTAGTTTTATGATAACGGTTATGTTTGGTTAGGCTATTTGAGTCTGTTTTTGACAATAGTATTTAACTATTAGTTGCGAAAAATGTTCCAGACTAAAGAGCAGTGAGCCTGAAGTCAGAAAAGGTATGGTTGCTAAGGACTTTTATGACGGTTGCTATGGACTAAGGGTTACTTCCGGTTAAAAAATTTTAACTCTAAACTCAGAAAGTAGTCTTGGTTAAGAATATATATGGTTGCTATGGACTTTTCATAAATGTTACCTTGTTGCTAGGGAATGACCTTGACCCATGACCTTTGACCTTGGACTCAAATTGTAGGTCTTGGCATTCTGATTCATTTAAGTATACATGTTTACTATACTATCTGTTATGGTTTTCAAGTTATGGGCAAAAAACATGTTTCGCGAAACTTGTTTTGGCCGCCATTTTGGAACCAGTCAACCGAATCATACACTGTTTGGACTCAAATTGTAGGTCTTTTAATTCTCTATCAAATGAACCCTACATTTCATTCACCATCTGTAACCGTTTAAAAGTTATAATTGAAAAACCATTTTCAAATTACGAATCAAGGGCCGTAACTTAAAAACGACAAGATTTACGCTTTCGCACCTGAAACATTTTTTGTAGCTTTCGATGTGGCGAACATTTTTTCCATGTATTGTCCGCTTAAATTTTTTTACAGTTTTTGTGTTACACTCAAAAAACAATTTCTGATGGCGGCCATTTTGAAAATGGCTGTCCGTAGCCATGTAACTTTGGTTTTATATTGGAGGGCATAAGTTTACGGTCTCAAATAACCCATATGTTTACTATGTTATCTCAAACTGTTTTCAATTTATAAGCCAAAAACGGTATAGCCGAAACGCATTAAGGGCCATAACTTGAAAACGGTTTGTCGCACAGTGTTCGACCCTTTATATCAAATAAAGGTCTAAATGAGACGAGTATTTTTCCCTTTACATGTCTGCTTCAATTTTGTATGGTTTATCAGCTATACTGCAAACAAGGTGTGCCATGACCTCTGACCTTGAGATTTGACCTTTGACCTTGACATTTTTAGATGTAACATATGTCACCTAGGATGATTGGTGAAGTTCCCAAGTCTCTAGGACTAACCGTTTTGAAGAAAAAAAATTTGACGAGTCGCGACACTTTTCGAGTCAAAAACGCGTAACCAGGAAGTTGATCGAAATTTTTTTTTTTGTGTGACGAATCATGACCATGAGTCTAGCAACATTTTCCCTGCTTCAGATTTTTGATAACGGTTACGGTTTTTGAGTTAATCTGCAAACAAGGTTTTTTGGTTACGGGCAGATAACTCCGTTACTAAAAATAGATCGGTTACGCAGGGTTACTCAAGTCATGCCCTTATAGTGTCGGTTAATGGTATGAAGTTTCGTAATGTTACGTTAAGTATTTCTTCTTTTTTTTTTGTGGCGGAAAAAAAAAATAATAATAATAATAATCATAAGAAATACAGTAAGGTCTTTCCTTCTGTGGAAGGGAAAGACCTTAATAATCATAAGAAATACAGTAAGGTCTTTCCTTCTGTGGAAGGGAAAGACCTTAATTAAGAGAAAGAACGAGGTTACTCTGACACTGAAATTGATATGGATTGGCAATGGAATGAAATTATTTATTACAACAGAAAAACAATAAATAGCACAAAATACCATTAATTCTCACAACAAAATATGACCCAAGATTAAAAAATTAAAAAAGAGAATTTTTAAACATTGGAATCTCATTGAGGAAAATCTTGAACTGGGAGAAATATTCTGTAATATACCAATTAAAGCATACAAAAGACATAAAAATATCGGAGAACCTATTCACAAAAATGTAATTTAATATAAAAATAAGAATTAATTTGGGAATTGGTAGACCCCTGACGAGGCGGGACCATTATTTATTAATATAAAACAACTCATTTAAGCACAATTTGCTTACAACAAACAATTTTAACGTACCATCAGTAAAAAACCGCCGAAACGTAGATCTACATCGGGTCTTTTGTGGTATGGGGTACGTGGAAGTTTAGGTGTCACATCAAACCTAAAATTAGAAAAAAAAATACAAACCATTAATTTATGGAAATTTCTACATATGTGGGACTGAGTCCAATCTTATTTGCTAAAAATATACCTTTTAATATAGCGATGATCAATTTTATACCTTGACGTGTCTAATTCTTCTTCCAGAGCAAACAGAAAAAATTCTGGAAAACTGGAAACTAAATGACAGAGTCTTCTATTCTGAGACCCGAGCTTACACAGCGGTGATAAACACAGTGGAATCAGCGAAAATAACAGCCATTATAGGTGGTCCTGGGGCAGGTAAATCAGCAACAGCTCATCATATCGCCCTGGAATACGAAAGTAAGGGATGGCAGGTGATTCCATTAACCTCCCTTGAACATGTTGTAGAATATGGCAATCCCTCAGCAAAACAAGTATTTGTAATTGATGATTTGTTTGGAGTATATACACCAGAAATGTCTGTATACAACACTTTTCGAAAATGCAAAGACAAACTTGAAAAGGGACAAGGCAGCGACTTTAAAATTTTACTTACTTCGAGAAAATCCGTTTACTATGAAGCGATGAGAAATAATGATGGTATTTCAGTTGTTGAGTTAGACAGTAAGGATGTAGAATTAAATAACATGGAGAAGAAAAAGATTCTCCGTAATCATTGTAAGGAAAAAGGATTAGGAAAAGAACTGTATGAGCATTTCAATCTTACAACGGAGTTCATGTTTCCCTTTCTTTGTTCTCAATTTGTTAGTAATTCAAACTACCAACGGAATGGAGAACGATTTTTTAACAATCCACATGAATGTATTTTAGACGAATTAGACAGACTACAAGAACTCAATCAGAATCATTATGCAGTTTTGGTGCTTTGTCTTCTAAGCAACAACGAGTTAGAGGCCATGCACGAAGTTTCAATGAAACTTAAATCAGATGTAATAAATAGATGTTGTAATGCCTCGGGAATAACCGATAGAGCATTAGCAAATGCTCTGTCCCGTCTTACTGGAATCTACATCGCACAAACTGGCGACAAGTTTAAATTTATACATGACTCTTTACAGGAAATTGTAGGATATCATTTCGGTAAGGACAACATTGACTTGATACTAAAGTACATGTACAGTAGCTTTGTTTGGGGTAAAATAACTCTATCTAAAGAAATGAAAAATGAAGATCTTTGTATTGAAGTTGGTGAAAAATATTATCAGTTGTTAGCGGAAAGAATGTATAATAATATACAGGATGACATATTGAGCCAATTATTTGATGTCTTTCGAAACAAATCGATATCTCGTATTCCGTTTATCGAGATCTTTTTTAAAGTTATCGTAGGGTCTGAAAACGATTCAGTGCCTGATTTTTTGCAGAAGTGGAGATTGATTGAATTTTCTTACACAGACAATATAACTGATACATTTATTCCAAGTCATTACATGCAGTCAATCCGACCGCCGGTATTATTTAAATGGCATTCGCATTTCGTTTATCGCACTAACATATTAAGCTTAATCTTATTTTTTGGTCATACAAATATACTGAAATATGTTTTTAGACATTAAGATGGACGAAATATTTCTAAATCAAAATGGTTAAGTGAGCATTTTCACCAAGGTGTTAGCATGTTATTCGGGCAATACAGAATTAGTTAAAATTCTGTTTAGATATATCGATAAATCGTTTTACTCAAACGATATCTCTCCCATTATTGTGGCATGTACAATCGGGAAATTAGAACTTGTACGTTATCTTGAAAGTTTAATTCGACGGATGAATGAAAAGGAATATCCATTATTAATGGCTAGTCGATTTGGACATCTGCATGTTGTGAAATATATTGCCCAGAAAAGAAGAGACGAACATCACTACAATATCTCTCTTTTTGAAGCGTGTTCGAAGGGTTATATCGACATTGTCAGATATTTTCTAGACTTAGGCGTGGATGTAAATATCCGTAATATTAACAACGAGACACCGCTGTATATTGCATCAAACCATTGCTATAAAGATATGATTCATTTATTTGTTAGTCGTGGAGCTGACATCGATATTCAAACGCTTGGAGGTGAAACGCCGATAAGTAACGCTCTCTTATTAAACAAACCCGACATTTTGAATATTCTAATTAAGGCTGAGAATGGTAGGAGCATGAAAGAAAAACATGGAAACATTCGTCTATTTAATTCTATCATGAGTATAAAACGAAGGTCTATAACAATTTGTGGATATTCACGTGCCAATGGCTTTTGTATTTCAAGTGAAAGAATGATGGGCATTTGGGAAATGAAGTTGTACATGTATACAGCTTTAGATCAATTATTGAATGTGGGTTTCGATATCAATAGATGTAATCAAGACGGAGACTCGCCGCTTTTAAGTTTATGTAATAACTATCTTTTAAATGGTTCTATTGACGTTGAAGAATTCACAAAAGCCTTCCATTGGATTGTAAAAAATGGTGCTGACATATATTATAGAAATATCGAAGATGAAAATATCCGGTACAGAGTCAAAAGATGGAAAGATATGAGCAAAGGGGACAGTGATTTAAGTGTTGAATTGTTAGACAATAGCTCGAAGCCATCATTTCGTGAATTATTTAATGCATATCCTCTTGACCGTCCATACTTTGCGGACAGTGCTTGAATTTTTAGAATTGTGGAATTGCGTTGGCAAGGATTTGAAACGCGGTATTAAAGAAATTAAACAATATTTTCGAAGAAATTCAATTTAAATGTTTTTCTTGTATTATTAACAAATCAATCATTGTAGTTTCATAAACAGCTAACTTTGTTTTACTTTTTATGCTCTGAAGATACTTAAAAACTTCGGACAAAAACCATTTGTCCTTACATTGTTCACAAATTAAGAAATAAAGTAAGAGAAAAAGATGTCCATAAAGCGTGAAGAAAAATCTTATTCTAAAGATGTTTGTACAGACATACTGAACCGAACCGCATACCCGTGACCAGGGGGGGGGGGGTCGAGGGGTCCGGACGAAACCCCCCCCTTGGACAAAAAAATTGATCAAAATAGGGAAAAATCAGATAAAAAATCGGTTAAGCACTATTAAAGTCAGAAAAAATTGGGTAATCGAACCCCCTCTTCACATTTTCGAACCACCCGATGAAAAATTCTGGCTACGGGTATGGAACCGTGAGCATTACACCATATTGTCTTCTTAGGTTAAAAATGTTAAAGGGAATGTAAGGGCTAAAAAATTTTTTTGATATGTTGATGGTACACTTCTACTAAGGTGAAAAATGATCCATCTTAATATCTATCATATCAGATATTAATTATACAGCTGTTTTTCTAATCAAATTTTTGCACTATGGAGAGGCTAATTATCATATCTAGCGGAAGTAGAGATATGACGTATGATAGTCAATTCCTGTTGATGCAGCTGTTATCTTATACACACACATAGTAAAAATGCCTGAGTGCCAAGCAAAATTTTGTACAGTTGTAAGAGGTCAAGGAATTTCAACATTTTCAATCCCAGATCCCAAAAAGGAATATGAAAGATGTGCAAGATGGTTACATAATCTTGGAAATGCTAAATTGGACATTAAAACTTTTAAACATTCCTTCAACATGATTGTTTGTGAGAAACATTTTGAACCCAGCTGTTTCAAGGAAGATATGCAAGTAAGTATCATAATAAATGTTTTTTCTATATAGTTAGTTTCAAATCAAATGTATTGAGTAATGTTAAAGCATAGCCATACTTTTAGAGTATACTTCAATTTTATCTAATAATAAAGAATCATAAATACTTAATATATATATAATCTTTAACATTTCATTTATAGCAGGTATTTTCTGCACAACAATATTTCTTTTATAATATATTTATATATAATTATATTAAAATCCATAGATGGATAAAACATTAAAATTGTGTTGAAATGAAATATCTTTTAAGTGTTACATTATGTTTTCATAATTTTAGGCTAAAGTAATGGGATATACACCAAAGAAAAAATTTCTTAAAGATGATGCTATTCCAACTATATTTGCTGATACCAAACCTATTCAAGAAAGAAAGTCCAGTAAAAGTAGAAAGGAGAAAATGGAAAAGCAAGAGGTAGGAAGAATATTTATTCTATTTGAAGTACAAATTCGAATCCTGGAAGTCGTAAATCTGTCAACATAAAAGAAAAAAAACAAACAGCAAATAAAAATGCATCAATATAGTTTATATTAAGGTTTCAATTATAGTTTCATTTTTTGCACATTTTTTTTTTCATTTTAAAGTACTTGATTTTAAATTCTATTTTAAATTACTGTGAAGGATGAAAACTTAACTTTTTTTCAATTTTAGCTGATAGAAACCCTTCTTACTGGAAATGAAAACCCTGAAGTTGAAATGCAACAACCTACTACTCCATCAGTTGAAAGAAAACGAAAACAGAAAATGCCTAGTATATCTTCAAAGAAATTAAAGGTAATTAACAACTTGATCCATATCTCATGTTTCTGATTTCTTCAAAGATTAATTGAATCACATTATGAATAGTTTAACAGCGACAAATTATTAATGATCATTTTGACCTTTGATTGCAGTAATTTAGGGTTGATGTTTTTGGCTAAAGCTATGCTAGATTAGTACTTTCAATGTTTATAAGAAATGATATTATAATTTAATGTTTTTGATTAAATGTAATAAAAAAACTTATTTTTTGTATAGGTCACCTCCACATTCTCCAGTAAAACGGATTTTGGCGTCCAGGTTGGGCCAACTTATGTTGATAAATCTGTAAGCTGTAATATTATAACTGAGATTCCAACAACTCATTGCACCAAGTGTTTTGAGAGAGATAACCCTTCACTTGCTGTGAGTGACCATTCATATTTTAGTGCAGAGTTACAACAGATTAATGATAGTTCTACTCCAATTAAGAAAAAAGATAAAATTGATCAGAACAATCCAGTTGAAAGTGATGTTGACGACTTTCTGTCACCTGTTAAAACGGATGTTAATGATAAATCGTTTTGTTTGTCCGATTTTTCAGAAGATTCACCTATGTCATCATCTGAGAAAAATGTTGATTCTGAAAAGATTGATGCTAGCTCCATATCGGAAGATACCAAGCTAATAGTATTTTTAAAATGTTTAACAAGTCTATTTCAACTGGTTATGTGTCGTATTTGTCAAAGTCCGATTGACACTGATGATATTAGAACAACAGTGGAAGGTTCTTGTATTACAGCCCGATTCACTTGCCTTAACAACCATTCATTCAGTTGGGAATCACAGCCATATATAGGAAGACAGCCTGTAGGAAACATTCTGATGACAGCTGCAACTTACTTATCAGGAAATACCTACTCCTCGATCTCTGCATTTTTCCAAACTCTAAATTCCAAGTTTATTAGCAGATCAGCATTTTACAATATTGCTAACAGTTTTGTTATTCCTTCCATTCATAAATTTTGGTGTCAACAACAAGAGATAGTTTTAAGGAATATGCTGGGTAGGAAATTATGTTTAGTTGGTGACGGTAGATGTGATTCTCCAGGATTTAGCGCTAAATACTGTAACTATACATTAATGGAGGCCTCAACATCAGCCATATTAGATTTCAACATTGTCCAGGTAACTGAAACAGGTGCGTCATCACGAATGGAACTGGAGGGATTTAAAAGAACGCTATCAAATCTTCAAGAGTCTAACCTTGAAATAGACATTATTGCAACAGACAGACATGTGCAAATTCGGAAATATATCAAGGACAATCTTCCAACTGTGTCTCATCAATTTGATGTTTGGCACATGTCAAACAGCATAAGGAAGAAAATTGTAAAAGCTAGTAAGAAGATAGATTGTGAGGCCTTGGTTCCCTGGATTAGAAGTATTTCCAACCATATATGGTTTTGTGCAGGGAATTGTGATGGTGATCCAGACAAACTTATTGAGATGTGGAAGTCTATCCTTTTCCACATTAGAAATATTCACACCTTTGCAGGTAAAAAGTTCAAGAGATGTGGACATGGTGACCTGTCTGCTGACTGTCAAAGGAAGAAAAAATGGTTAAAAGCAAAGAGCAAACCATTTAAAGCCTTAGAGTCTGTAATTAATGATACACGAGTTTTGAAAGATTTACGACAGTTGAACCTTTTTTGTCATACGGGAGACATTAAAGTATTTCACCCAATGATGCTTAAGTATGTACCAAAAAGACAAGAGTTTCAGTACCCCCACATGGTTGCCAGGTCCCAACTTGCCGCTCTTGACCATAACTTCAATTTGAGGCGAAAACAAAAAGAGGCTTCAGATGGTAGTTTGCAGTTTGCTCCAGTTTTCCCTAAGGCAACAAGTAGATGGTGTGTTAAAAAACGATATGCAGACAAGGACTATGGGTTTTGGGATGAACTTATGGAACTCATAGTAAAGGCAAAAATTATGGGTGAAAAAACTGTTACCCCACATCAAATCAAGCAAGCTAACATTTTGCCAAAAAACATAGCAACAAAACCAGCTCCATCGAAGGAAACACTTGTAGAGGCCCACGTTTCAAGATTCAAGATAAATTAACTGTAATAAATTGTAATATAATGACAAGTGTTTATCTGTGATACAAATTATATATTTTTATTGAAAACAAAAGAATTTAATATTATTCTGTATCTTCTGATTCTGAAGAGGATATGTCTGATTCACTGTGAAATCCTTCATAATGTCCAGATTCTTCAGGAAAAGTTTTTCGAATTTTCACAACAACACAAGCTGGTAAAATAACTCTGTTCTTGCGACCAAGGGGTTGCCCTCTTCTTACCCAGTTAATGAATTGACGGTATGCCATCAGCCTGCTTTGTCTGAAAAAAAGGTAAAACAATTAATATTTTTAAAAAATAACAGTAAAATAATGTTGAATTGCCCATAGATCCTACAATTAGTTTGAGTTTTTTCTCTCTATCATGTCTATTGCCCAGTTGCTATTTTATATTACAATTATTATTGATCAACATATTAAATATATATAATTATTTATACAAGTATTTTTTTTTTGTATTTAAAGTCAGTATTTTATAAAGCTGATGTACAAATGTTACCAAAAGTATAATGTTATATCTACCTGTTTGTCAGTGAATCAGGAGCTCTGCCTGTCATTCTCTTATAACGCATAAAAATAACATAAGCTGTTTCCAAAACTGTTCTATTTAAACATATTAATTCAAAGTCAGCATGTAGACAAATACAAGAATTATCTTCTGTTATATAATGTTCATCATAATGCTGAAAGTTTCTGCAACAAAGATTTTCTCTCCTTTTTTGCAAAGGTTCACAGTGTCCACATGTACACACATTGTTTGTCTCTTCTTCATATTGGTGTTCATCATGTTCACATTCTCTTCTTTCAGCAATTTCTAACTCTTCCTCAGTAAACTCAGGCTCATACAAATATCCAACACAATTTTGTTCTTCTGAATCACAGCACATGTTTTCATCACTTGAATTCATATTTTTCAAGTAATTTGTTTATCTATCTAAGTAGCATGGAATTTATTTACTGTTTATAATGCCAATGAAACAGGAATTGACTATCATACGTCATAAACAGATGTGCCTGCTGGGAAATCTCTGATAAGGGAGATAAATATATTAACAATATGTCTGCCTCCAGAAAAGTGTAATTAAGATAAAACAATCACTAATTAAATGATAATCAGTGTTAGCATGAATAAATGGATTGCAGATGTAGACTTTACCATATTCAATCTTTTATATGCCAAAAAATATTTTTTGACCTTGCGTTCCCTTTAAACAGCGGTGACAGTTTTTAAAGGATGCCCAGGTCTGATGAATCTGATACATGTATATATGTAGTGTGACTTTTATTGTCTTCTGATGGCCAATTTGCTCTAAAAATCTTCTATTATGTTTTATTGCAGGGTCATCCAGATGTACCATATTAAACCTCTTTCAGTTATGTTTACTTCAATACTGATTGCAATAAAACCCGGCTTCCAGAAATTAACAGTTGTTGTTATTCTAGCAATAGTATCAATCAAATGTGGATCCTGAAAAATTTCGAAAGAACTGAATAGAGATTCTTAACTCTAAGTCAGTTTAATCTTGCAACAGCATGAAAATTTTCGATTTCTCTACACTTTACACTTCTATTTTACATAAACACCTGAAAAATCGCAATGTGCATCGCTGATTAAACGCAGCGTTTTTTCAAAAGAATGGAAAACACAGGAACGAGTCTCAGAATAATTAACATCTTTGATGCTATCATCAACACAAGTGTTGATACTAGAGCCATGCAGCTTACCTAGGGAAATTAAAAAAAAACCACAGCACTAACTATCACGGTTGTAAGAAAAAAAGTTCCAAACAATTAATTTCAAGAGTCGTCATTACAATTAACGCATTTGTAACCATATTGGTGACGGCTTGGCCAAATTTAAAACCCTGTTCTACACCTTTAAGCCTTAGTTTAAAACAAAATGGATTTTGCGGGACACCCATTACATAGATTAAATAGTAAGTATTCCCAACCCTTGAGAGTTCAAAGTAAAGCTACTTAATAGTCACGATAATTTCGAGTAGCAAAAAAAGGTCCGCAACAGGGCTACGCTTGGTGGTAAAATTCGTCAGAAACCTGTAGACGTCGGGGCAAGCGGATTTGCTCACAAGGCTAAAGAGATGAATGACCCAAGTGGTTGAGTTGACCAGCCCTGAAAGAGGAAGGTTTGGTATCAACATCTCTTTTTATAAATGTCTGTACCAGGTCAGGACTATTTTCTCCGTAATTTTTTCCTGTTCTTTCCAAGTTGTCCTTTGAGAAATAATCCTACAAGTTCAATAGTTTTGTTATTACAATTTTTACCTTTATTTCTTTTAACAGTTACTAAAAGGTTTTGTCTGTAGGTCTGTGCGGGGTCTAGATGGCGAATAGGTATGCTTCAGTTCAAAGAGCGACGAAGTACATGTATTCTAGGTGGCTGAATAGGGTAGCACTGTCATGTTTATACGGAAAGCCTGATCGCTAGCAATAGTGAGCCAATGTTTGTGGAGAGTGCAACGCCTCATGCACGAGAAAGATCCCTTTGTGTTATGTGAACCACCAAGAAGTGCACCGCATGGGCTAATTTTTTTTACCATACCCTCTCCTCTTTAAAGTGTACTATTCCTTAGTTTCCCACACCACCCTAATATTTTCAATCATCATTTCATGTTTCTTTTTTTATATTATTAGCCCTAAACAAATTTGGTAAATACAAAGACTGCATTTGAATTAGCTGTAAGCTTTGATGGGCATATTTCCTTGTCTTTATTGAATTTGATTTGTTTTGTACTTATGTATGTTGTTTGTCTGAAGCAAGAAGCAGAGGTACCAATGGGGCATCCGAATGTCAAATTCCGAAAGACAAAACCAGCAAACACAGACAAGGACATGACGAAAAAACAGACAACATATAAATAAAACAAAAAACACAAAAACTACTGAATATCAATTAAAAACGCGAACTTTAGTCGTAATGAGAGTGAACTCAGATGCTCCGGAAGAGTAAGCGGTTCCTGCCTGCTATAGCATACCCGTCTGGCTGCCAATTTCAAATTCAGTGTGTCAAATCCGGTAATGGAAGACAAAACAAAACCCTTTGACAAACCAACTTCTGCACTCATCTGAGAGATGTAAATCCAATATTGTGCATGATGTCTACTGTAAAATTTCTTGAGAGACGGTAGCAACCGAGGAGCAGCATAACCTTGTTATAACAATTTTTGTGTCAAACGTGACGCTCTGCGGGGAAATCGATGTAATTCCCGCAAGTTCTACAGTAACGAATCAATTGTGATACGTTTACTCCAAAAGCATGAGCGGGCGGAAGCAATGTTGCTACACAAGAAGGAAAAGTTAACGATTGGAAAGTTGAAGCCGTTCGTCATAGAGCTTTGTTGACAGTTTCAATTTCTAAATGTATATATGAATCAGACTTCGTAGAATCTGTTGTCTCTTACATGTTCCCGGGGATATAAGAGAGTGAAAATGTCATCAAAAAGAGAAGTAATCATCTAAAGAACTTTTAAAATCATTATATCAGAAAGTAAGGTTTACATTTTTTCAAACTACACAGCAATGATCCGAAGAATTAAGTTAAACATACTCATAAGTTTTTATTTTTTCACTTTTATCAACTTTCATTGCAATTAACTAAAAAGTACAAGCACAATTCGATACTCTGTGACCCCTCTTAATTACCTTTTACTTGTACAACTTAAACGGTAAAAAGTGATCGGAGAAAACAACAGGATCGGCACATATTACTACATGTATTGACTAGTATATAGTACAAAACTATATCCGTTGTCATACCTTCTTTAACTTCCAACTCAAATGTTTGAGATATTATTGTACGGTTGTAACCATGCTTTTAATCTTGGCACCTATCAAAAATCTACGAATTACTAGCTGACTGTTATTAATGTTGTATTAAGAAAGAAAGTAAAGTTTTTAGATCTTCCCTACCAAATTAATAATTTGTATGTTTCAAAACCATAAAAAAATTTTTACACTTAACTTACTGATAATTTTTTCAAAGTTAAACCAAATTTAGAATAATCTTTTCTATAAACATGTCACATAATCTCAAAAACTTCTTTTGGTAAAGAAAAGTCTTTTCAGAATATGTAAATATTTTGCCGTGCTTGAAAATACGGATTTACAGGAAGTAGAATTAATATGAACAAGATTTCTTTGAAAATGGACATGGTGGAATAACCTAGTTATAGAAATCGATGAAAGCAAAAAGTATCATACATGTATCTACCATGTCAACTGTTGGAGCTCAAAATTCGTTAACATAGCTTTTAAAAAACATTTCAAATAGTTAAACAAAGTTAATAAATGTGGATTATAAACAAACATACATTAAATGTATGCATCGAGGCGACTGCAACTGAAGACTCACAGCTATTTATAAAATTGATATAGAACGACCTTTTCTCTAATTTTCATCTGATTTATTAACCTCCTAACCAGTTGTGAAAAAAAATATTTCTCACCTCTAGAGAGAAATTTGTTCTCATCGTAATTGCAAGTGCAATTGATGAGAAATAAATTTGATATTTTAATCGCTTGGCAAGCCTCGCCATTAAAATAATCAAATTTATTTCTCTCGATGTTAGAAATTCCATCATCAACTCGATCGCGTTATAGAAGCTATTACTCTATTTTATTGACCGGGTTGGTCACGGGTCAATTATTTCGGGCTTGTTCGTTTAAATCCTACCTAAAAGACAGAGAAATTTAAGCTCCGCCCTACCTTGTGAATAAAATAGAGTAATATATATTTATAACTTTTGATTGATCAAGTATGTATTGTTTATCCCGGGCCTATTCATTAGTTGTTTTGCTTTCCCCATATATAAAAGACAAAAAATAAATCACAATATTAATGGTGAAACTATGCAACCTACCTTTAGAGTTTATAGTACAAAGAGAGAGAAATAAGCGATTTAATTTGACTTGACCTTAGCTTTAACGGTACGCCAGGAAAAAACATTATGTCATATGTAACTTATTTCCATGTTTTGTTGCTTAATCCTTGTCTAAAGTCTCCATAGAGTGATCGCTTGTTTCATTATTGAAGGTTTCTATTACAAACTATTAATAATGCTTTAAAAAATCACAGCGATAAAATTTTCTTGACGTGGACCTACAGAAATGAATTTTCTTACAGCATCCTATTTAAAATGATTGTAGCGCTTTTTCTATCGTTATGAAAAATGTTTGTTTAAATATATTTGTATATTTCATTGTATCAAAAATGCGACGGACCACCTTAAAACAAGAGGCCGGATCAACTAGAGGACGGAAATACTACGGACGGAACAACTGAGAACGAATCAACATACGGAGGGACCAACCTTCAATCTTTCTTTTTAATAAATATTTTGTAATATGAACATGTCGTTTTAAATGGAATATTTGAAATGATTGTTTTACAGCTTTTATTAAAAATTTGACTTGAAAACTAACATTAAATCGCCATGGCCTGACACTAGCTTTTTTGAAAAGCTAATTTTGTAAATATATACGACTGTACAAACTTATTTCATATCAATGGGCTCACTTACAACTCTATTATGCTGTTTCCTACGCATGTCAAGACTACTGCACGGTCACATTCGAACCCGTAACAAGTAACGGTTAAAAGAATAAAGCTACGATTCAGGGGGTTTGCTCCTGTATCGTAAAGTTAATAAAAATGGATAAAATTGCATCTATTTTAAAGAATATGGACAAATGATCAAAATAAGCAAGAAAAAAATGTAGGTCCATGTGCTCGTTTTTATGCTATAAGCGTTCATAGTTTTGGCGGGAAATACGTTCTCTCTAGATTTTTCATTACTTTTGCATTGCCGCAGGTTTGTATCTTTAAACTCTTTAAAATGTATGACAGAGTAAATAAAATTTCATAAAAAAATGTGAACTGCATATTTGGTAGATATATTTTTGAATAAGAAAAAGAAATTAGGGGGTTCATGGGCAAAAAATGTCAAGCATAATAGATGGATAAATCCCGAGGATCTCGAAAATCTGACAAAAACCTCAAAATATGAGGAGCACACCTCCTTAAACTCTAGGTATAAATAACCATGACGAAACACGGATTCTAAGAAAGAAGCAGAGGTACCAATGGGGTATCTGAATGTCAAAAGTCCGAAAGGGCAGAGACAAATCCAGTTAACACCAACAAGAACGGGACAAAAAACAGACAACATGTAAAACATGGAAACTCAAAAATAACTAAATATCAATCAACAACGCGAACTCCAGTCAAAGCTAGAGTTAACTCAGGTGCTGCCAAACACAACCGCTTATCAAAATAATTGATCGAGAAAGAATCCTCCAATTATTCCCAATAATGGACTGAACCAGTTAAATTAAGTGTATATTATGATTATATGCTTGTTAGGATCCTTATGATTAGGAAATAAAATATCATTATCTTTATAGCTTTATACATGTTATATCAACTTGAAAATGTTTTGCATTTGTTAAAATTTTAATTAGCTGAATAAATGTAGATCTAAGTATACACATTTGTTAGTGTAGAGTACATATGAAGTTCACAGGTAATCATGACAGAACACAAAACACGAAAATCAACCTTTGATATTCAGCTGGTAAATTAAGACCGACACTTATTTGTCGTGAATTTGAAAACGAATGCGGATCCAAACGAAATCATACTAGGGTGATTCCGATTAGTATACGGAATCATTTGGCCATTTCCGCTGCCCAGGAGCGTCTTCAATTCTGATGCATTGATAATGTTTTGAAATGGACGGAATTTACAAGCGCCGTTTGTACTTTAGCCCGAGCTATAATCTTCATGTTTATATTTAGATATGATATGTCTATGTTCTGTCACAAACTGTTTTTTTTTTTAATGTTTATATGACAATAAAATTATTATATATTTAATCAACATTGTCACCGATTATTTCTACATGTATCAGGATTCTTATAGACGTTTAGACATTTCATAACTTCAATTTGAGGGCAATTTCGCGTGAAGATAACTGTGAATTTCATTGGCATTTTTTCCGTTTTTATGGAACCGATGCACCACATTGACTTAAGAGAACTTAGAACTATTGAAGTGTTTATTTAGCATTTTGTACTGGATCCGAATTGAACCGTAGAACATCTACTATGTTCTGATCTTTAGACCTTCAAAGGGTGTCAACTTATGCAAGTAAGTTTACTTTCCTTGACACTCTTTATTCAAAATTATATTTCTTTGGAAAGATTGTTGAATTTACAATATGATAAACTTTGTATTCTTTTAATAATAAGTATCTTAACATCTATGGAGTATCGCATTCTGCCTAGGCTCAATCCCTGAGGACGAATCGTACACGACAGTTCGCCAGTCACGGGGGGTATGTAGCACACCTGGTGTGGCGCATCCGACCCTCCTGTTGCACATCTTCAAAGCAATCACTTGACAGTCATTATTCCTAGCAAGTAATCGTAGATTTTTGTTTTCCCATAACCAGTAGGCAAGACAATGAAATTTTCATTTCCCTGCACGATTGAAAAAATAGCAAAGGAATAATTATATCTCTAACTGTTGTGCAATATTATCTAGTTCTCGCGAGATAAGACTATTTTGCGTATCACCTTCCGCACGATGTGATATTCAATTTCAAGTCATTTGATTGGCTGTCCGCGCGAAACACCACAGTTAGCTACGCATCTCGTGAAGAGCATGCTTACTTTTGTTTGAACACCTGTTGATCTTGCTTGAAAAAAAGACAAACAAAATATATCCTAAATGCACTAAAACGTTTGTTTCATAATAAATAGACGATAATGAAATGTCTACTTTTAATTAAAATTGATAATTATAAAAAGGTGGTACTTTTTTCACTACTTTTTTTCACATGTTTGCTAAACAATATACATTGCTTTTTGTACATATAGGATTATTTTTCTATGAATTTTAATTAAAAAAAGTAATTTTGGGCCTATACTTTCACATTAGACAGTTAGAGAAAAGGGTTTCACAACTACAAGTGATGCATGAGATACGGATTTTTATCATACTCCTTAGATATTTGTCAAAGGAAACTCGCAAACACTCGTTTCCTTATTTGACATACATCTAACTCGATGTGATAAAAATCCGTATCTCATCACTTGTAGTTATGAAACCTGTATTTATTACATTGTAAAAGAGAGGGCGCTGAATATTAAAATCGATTGAACGAAAACGATAAAAAATATCGGAAATGCCATATCATCATTTAAAACGAAATATTAAACAAAACATATCAGGTAATCCGTAGGGGCATCATAAAATACAGATAAGAAAGGTCGTTAACCAAAAGGATAAACACACTTCTACCGGAAAGCGAATGCACAGGATACACGGCCTGGGATGGCGGATGAAATTCGGACTGAATGTCAAAACTTGAAAGTCCTCGACTTTCAAGTAAAAATCGAGCGAAGACCATGTGAGCTTTTGCCATCACTTGACGTCCGTCGTCCAACTTTTCAAAATTCTTCTTCTTTTTTTGAAACCTCTAAGCAAATGGTAAAAAAAGACTTGGTCAAATTGTAATTTTCAAACGAAATTTTATGACAAATGCCACGTTAATCAATATAAATTCAAAAAACTTGATTGTTTAATAAATGGTAGCCATTTTGAGTTTAAGGCAAACCATCTTTTAATATATTGTTAAGAATATTTCATGCCTTTATCTTCAAAGCAGAGTTTTTAATGGATTTTTATTTGATTTACTTCTTAATTTTATATTCCATCTGGCGGCCATCTTGAAAATGGCCGCCATTTTTACTTTTTGAATTGTGTCCATAGCTAATATTTTTAGTTTGCTATGTTCTACCACTATACACGCTTTTACCATCTTTTGTTCATTTTTTTTTTCACAAATCGACGGGACTCATGGACTATTTGATTTTTAGGGATATTTGTTTCATCCTGACTTTTTATTTCCGAAAAAAAAAGGTTCTGCTATTTTTTTTTATTCAGAGCGCTGTCATGCTTTTCATTTCTTGATATTTGGCATCCTGCATTTTTATTTCCAAGTTCACCATAGCCTAAATGAAAATCAAAATTATTATAGTGTATAAAAATATTCAGACCGGAAAATTTTTCCCATGCCGACCCGATACGGTCTTAATTACTATTCTCTACTTTCACTTTCAGTTTAATATCGATGACTGTTTTGTTGTCATTACAACTTTCTCGACTGAATCTTACGTTCCTTAAAATCTGGCATGGAAAAGGGCTATTGAAGATCATGGGGACTAGGGCAATTAGTACTGTTCTTGTTGATCTGAGTGGTACTATTCATATCGACGACAAAGAAATACCGGATTCTATTGAAGGCTTAAAACGGTGAGATATTAGATTATTTTTATAGATCACACAAATTTATAGCGAGTTTTTTGTTCAGATGAAATCAGACATGCCATATACAGAACTATGACCCTCGTCGTGTTAATGATTGCAGCTTAATGAACCAAATAATTTTTATAGCGTCTTTAAAGTTGGTGTAACTATTTCAACTGAAGCGTGCGCAAACAAAGTATTTATACAAGTAAACCAATCATAATCTATTGAGAGGCAGCTATAGAAGTTTCAGAACTTATACCTGCTGCAAGATGAAAGGTACAAAGGTACAAAGGGCCATTTCTCCGCATGCAGACAAACATCATGCAAGCAGGCTCTTTTGTTTTTTGGCTGTTATTTAAGTATATAGCTGAGAGAAAAAACGTCTTACATAACAAGAAATTATTCAATCATTACGTTTCCATATTAATTAACCATAAATTCTTTGACCATCACAAAATTGTGTCGTCATGCATCAATTATTTCAGCTATCAAATGATTTGAAATTCATAACATCTAGATACAGTCTGCTATTATCTATGTTGATTTAGCAATTGACCATGAAATTCTTCTGTTGGAGGAAAAGATCGATAATTTCTTGCTAGAACTTTACTCTTAATGTTTTTGTTTGTTTTTTTTTTTAATTCAAGTATCACGGAACAACCTATGATATCAAGATTCAACTTTTTAAAAAAAATTTGAATCTCTTTTGAAATTCAAATTCAAGTCAAGTCTTTTGATTAATTATATGTAGTTTTTGGTATGTTATGTAACCAAGTGTCTCTCGTCGTTTCTGTCGAACGCTGCAAGATTATTGGTTTTGTTGTAAATATTTATTTCAATGCTTACTAAGCCAATCAAGGGTTTTCTTGATGGATTTTTGCGGTTTTTATTTTCAAAAGCAGCTTCTAAAAAATTAGATAAATGTTCAAGAAAAATGTGTTTTTTTAAATACATATTTCAAAGGGGAATAATAACTGAGTGGTAAGCCGGGGGGGGGGGGGGGGGGGGGGGAGGGCAGTACCCGATAAAAAAAACCCAAATAAATTGTGACAAAAACATCTTCATCAGAAGCTCAGATAAAATTGTAGCCATGCCAAGACCGGATGCATTGAGAAGCAACTATGACCCCCGTCGTGTTAATGATTGCAGCTTAATGAACCAAATAATTTTTATAGCGTCTCTATGCAATTCTAAAGTTGGGGCCATTTCTCTGCATGGGATCAATCTACTTGATATTATTACAAATGTCTTTTATATAGCGCAAAATGTCGGAAAATATAAATTGAATTCGTCATTTTAATACTAAAAGCGATCTTTTAAAACCAAATTTGACGTCTAATGGATTGCATTGCGCCCGGTGTGATTTCGCTTTCGGCGTTGCTCCGTTACGAGCAATGGGACCGCATTGTAGCTCCGCCCAATCAACGATGTCTAAGGAGCTACATTATTGTAGCTACGTGTTTCCGTGTTTTCGTGATTTTGATTTTTATAAATGTTTATGTTTTCGTGTTGACATGGTTGTACGTGCTTCGTTTTTGCTTGTCTTTTAGCCCCGTGTTTTGTGTTGGCCAACACATTTCTTGTGTTTGGTCTTTTTTGCTTCAAAATCCGGAAAGTGTTGAATGAAATCAGTTTAAACTTTAAAAAATCAAAAGAATTTGATTGAATTTTACAATTACTAGTATTCAATTTCATTTTACGGTTACCGTGTTTCGTGATTTGCGATTTTTTTAACGCGTGCTTCGTTTTAGGCATTTTTAGCACGTGTTTTCGTATTGGTACCTCCCCTTAGGCTTTACCACTGTAACGGGATAGTTTAAATACCTGCGTTGTAGTAGATAATATAAAGTAAAACGCAAGTTATCGACTCAATTCTCTGCCCTTTCGGACTTTTGACATTCGGATACCCCATTGGTACCTCTTCTTCTTTAGCTTATTTGGTAACGAGCTGCCTTGTCACCGGGAGACCCGGGTTTGATCCTTCGGTGACGGTGTTTCGATCCTCAGTGACGGTGGTTCGATCCTCGGTGACGGTGGTGTGGATCATGCTCTCCGGTTACACCACCCTCATAAGTGCATAAATATGATGTGCACATCACAACGATCAATTGCAAGGAACATTCGGAAATCTGTATGGATTAGGTGATCAATTTTTTATTCTTCAAGTTGAGTGGCCTTTTTTCTTATATTATTTTATTATTTTGTTATTTATCACATTTCACATGTTTCTTACGTTAAAGCTTTAGTAATGGACATTCTCTATTCTTCAATTTTTGGCAGCTACATGTATTTACCATGTTTACTCTATCTGTATTTAATTTTAAGGCTATTATTTTCTAGATCTGTACTTTGAAATTCAACAGTGGCAGATACAGAGGAGGGTTCTGCAGGTTGCTAACTTCCTTTTTTAAGGAAAAAAAATCAAATTTACATATATATTTTGTTGTTGCAAGATTGACCTGCAAGCACCCTCCCCCTTTCGTACCTTCCCCTTCTTTTTTTTCCACCATTGTCCATACCTTCGCCCGCCTTTAACCTCAATGAAACAACAAAAATGAAACAAAGCATTGGAATTTGAAGAAGTGGCTGCTGTTTAAAAATTTGTTCAAATATATAAATTTAAATCAAACCAGATCTTAATTGTTTTAATGTAAACTCCTCGGTCCATTTTCAACATATAAAATAAAACACTGTTTTTAAAGACTTTAATACAACTATATAGATATTACATGTACATGTAACTACATGTACATTTATTTATTATATAACTTTATATTTTAGTCTTCGAGAGAGTGGTGTAAATGTCAAGTTTGTTACCAACACAACAAAAGAATCGAAAAACTGTCTTTTAAACAGATTAACTAGAATAGGATTTGATATCCGTCCATGTGAGCTTTTCACCTCCTTATCGGCAGCCAGACGGGTCATTGAACAAAAAGGGTTACGTCCCTTTATGATGATTGATGACAGAGCTTTAGAAGATTTTGAAGGTATATTCAAAGTAACACTGCAAATTTATACGACCATAAAAACAGACATGCAGATTATTAGCTCACCTGGACGTTCGGTCCAGGTGAGCTATTGCCATCACTTGGCGTCCGTCGTCGTCTGTCGTCTTCTGTTAACAATTTACAAAAATCCTCTCCTCTGAAACTACTGAACAGAATTTAATGAAACTTAGTATGAATGATCCTTAGGGTGTCCTGCACAAAACTTTTGTTTCGATTTTTGATCCGTAAAAAAACATGGCCACCGTTACTAAAAATAGACCAGGGGGTCAGACTACTGTTTTTGGCTTATAAATCAAAAGGTATGAGAGATAGATGAAATCTGATGCCAACCTACTGCTTCAGCATCAAAAGTTCTACAAAAGTCTCCATTTGGTCGAAGTTGTCAGATGATCCCTTATAAGGGTTACAGTCCCTTAAAGGTGAAAATTTGCGTTTTTTCATGTTTTTGGCTTACAGAATGAAAACTATTGCAGATGGAGAAAAGCTATTGCTTGCTTAAATGTTCAGCTTATTTAGCTCTACAAAAGTCTCCATAGGGTCAAAGTTGTCAGATGACCCCTTATAGGGGTTACAACCCCTTAAAGGCCAAAAATAGTGTTTTTGGCCTATGGAATGAAAACTATTGCAGATGGAGAAAAGCTGTTGCTTGCTTAAATGTTCAGCTCATTTAGCTCTACAAAAGTCTTCATAGGGTTGAAGTTGTCAGATAACCCCTTATAGGGGTTACAGTCCCTTAAAGGTGAAAAATAGTGTTTTGGCCTATAGAATGAAAATTATTGCAGATAGAGAAAAGCTGTTGCTTGCTTACTTAGATGTTCAGATCATTTAGCTCTACAAAAGTCTTCAAAGGGTCGAAGTTGTCAGATGACCCCTTATAAGGGTTACAGCCCCTTAAAGACAAAAAATAGTGTTTTTGGCCTATAGAATGAAAACTATCGCAGATAGAGAAAAGCTGTTGCTTGCTTAAATGTTTAGCTCATTTAGCTCTACAAAAGTCTCCAAGGATTGAAGTTGTCAGATGAGCCCTTATAGGGGTTACAGCCCCTTACAGGCGAAAAATAGTGTTTTTGGCCTATAGAATGAAAACTATTGCAGATGAAAAAAAGCTGTTGCTTGCTTAAATGTTCAGCTTATTTAGCCCTACAAAAGTCTTCATAGGGTCGAAGTTGTCAGATGACCCCTTATAGGGGTTACAGCCCCTGAAAGGCAAAAAATAGTGTTTTGGCCTATAGAATGAAAACTATTGCAGATAGAGAAAAGCTGTTGCTTGCTTAAATGTTCAGCTCATTTAGTTCTACAAAAGTCTTCATTGGGTCGGAGTTGTCAGATGACCCCTTAATAGACATGTTTCATGTTTTTGGCTGATATAATGAAAACTATAGCAGATAAAGAAATGAAAACTATTGCCAAAAGAGAAAAGCTGTTGCTTGATTAAATGTTCAGCTTATTTAGCTCTACAATGTCCTTAATAGGGTTGACATCAAGACCAGGTGAGCGATTCAGGCTCCTGGGAGCCTCTTGTTATTTTATTCTGTCAGACATTTGGTCCAACAAGATAGTTAAATTTGCAGGACCTAAAAGAAGTTTTGCCAGACCTTTCGGCTTGTATAAGTCTATCTTTTTTCAAAACTTTGCCAGACTGAGGTCCTGCACAATGGTTTCACTTGCCAGAGCTGCTGAAATTTTGCCCCATTTGTCTGACAGGTCCAACAATTAGCTGCATCTCTGAAAAATGTGTTGTGGTATAATGCCAAGACAATGTTCCGTTGTCGTTTTTTTCTTTGGTATACATGTGGACCTTTGGTTTCTGTGCGTTAACTTTAGTTATGTTTGACCAATGGTTATGAGTTTTATACTACATGTAGTATGATGTTCTCTACCGTATAAGGAAGCCTCCTTTTGTAGTTTTGGTCGGGTTTCACGGAGTGAAAAATCTGGGTTATGAAATGGTGAATGTCAGGTAGCGGTTGGATGGGCGGGCAATGAAGAAATTTTCATAACAGTTTTTTTCAGCATCTACTAATAACATCCTCTTGATATTTGGTATACAGCATCGTGGTGCATGGGTCCCATAAGATGGAATTCTATTTCAGATCAATTGCTCATCTACTTCTTGTTGAATAAAATCCGGCCATTTTTCACTTGGACAGAATTTCTTTTAAATTGTTGCCCATACCGTTTCAGAGAAAGGCCAAAATGAGCTAAAATGGACCGCTCGGGGTACATGAACTGTACATGTAGCTTTCAATTTAAATCACAAAAGTGAGTAAATTCAACTTAAGCGCATCAGTCTTGACTGACTGACAATAAATTCTTTTGACAGTTTATTTGCTATGAGGAAATTTGATCTTCTTAAATCCTGTTTATTCAATATTGCAGGTATCAATTGCGACAAGCCAAACGCCGTTCTTATAGGTCTAGCACCAGACAAGTTTGATTATGAAACAATGAACAAAGCTTTCAGGTACAAAATTCTTAAAATCTTAGCTGAGATATTTTGAATAAAGGGTTTTATTTTGGTCGTTTCATTGTCCTTATGAACATAAGTGTGTAGACAATGTACACAAAGATAATAACAAAATTATACCGAACTTTGAGGATCAGTCTCAAATGTCTGACAATGAGAAACAAGGCAAACAGAAAATGGGATTATAAGAATCTAACCTAACACCGGTGTAGGGCAAGATAAGGAAATCTCCGACACCCCGAGGGTAAGATTTCAAGTCTGCAATGAGGCTCTGCCGAGTTGCAGATGTAAAGAAATCTTACCCAAGGGTGTCGGAGATTTCCTTATCTTGCCCTAATCATCGGTGTTTGATTATTTTTCTCACGAAACCCGTAAATCGTACAACGTGGATTTGTTTACAAAACATAGCGTATGAATATGTGACGTCACAAACTGCACGAGGCTATCTCACATGGGGTGGTGTGAAACAGAAAAATCTCACACCGCTAAAAATAGGAACTGTCCTGTCCAAAAAGTGAGAAAGTAAGTTTCTTTGGCAGAGGAGAATTAATCCTGTCGCTCTCAGGACAAACCAAATTGTACATATATTTTGTTGGACGAGCAAGCTGTTTTCTTTAGAGGTGGTTATTTAAAACTATACGTCTTGTGTTCGATTTTGTGTGACAGCACAATATATTGCAAAGTGTTGCTAAGCGGCATACATGAACATGTTTAAGGGTCACTCCTTCACTGTCATGACTGTCCGCTTTCCTGCGACATTACTAAAGTTTTCGCCCCCCTTTTTTTTGTTCGAAAGGGGGATTAGAGACCTCATATTGCAGTCTAGTAATTCATTGCATTTTCATCTTATTGTACTGTATAGTGACTTTACTTTCATAAACTGTCTAGTTATTTTTAAGAACAATCTTAAGATGCAAGCAATATTCGTCTTCCGTGGAAGCATGTAATATAGCATGTTTAGAAGAAACCTCTGGTTCTTATTTCATTTCAGACTGATTCTCGACGGCTGTCCTTTAATTGCCATACATAAAGCTCGGTACTACAAGAAAACCGAGGAACTAGCACTTGGACCAGGTTTTTATAATAGAAGTTGCATGTGAAACCGAAATAAAACTGAATACATGAAATACATGTAGTAGTGTATTAAGGATGATAGAAAATTGAAGTTATTACACAGCCATGATCACTTTATAAACTAAAAAAATATTGGCAGATCCCGATGGGGACGGCTCTTACATGTGTATGAAATATATATTTGTTTGAATATATTAAAAACAATTATTATGATACTAGTATATAATAATGTATGGCAAACCAGCGGGTCCCCTATTTGGCTCTGTATTTGGCAATTGCTAAGTCTATATAAACGGAACCCACTTTAAAAAATACTGTAATCCGATTAAAATACAAACAAATTTATATAAAGCTTTTCTTTTCAACATTCAAGTGTTAAAGGAATACAAGTTATACAAATTCACGTTTTGTTTTTTAAGACATCATTCTCTTATATTCGACACAAATGAAATTAAATATGCAAACAATAACTCTAAACTTAATCATAAAGCCTTATTATGAAGTGTTCCGGCTCAGAAGCCTGTAAAGGAACCTTTGTAACAGTCTGAGAGCATGCATACCGACAAACAGCACATGTTGAAGTTAAACCTGAGAAAAAATCTTTCTTCCCTCTGTTGAAATAAAAATATTCCTTTTATTAAAAGTTTTGCACCAGGGTTCCCTTTTTCTGATTTTCAACATCAATTTATACTGTACAGTAAACACCTTTCATTGTAAACAAATTTTCAAAACTTTACGAAAAAGCTTAGTTTCATTATTTTATCGTCCTAGGCCCCTTTGTTACGGCATTAGAGTATGCATCCGGACAAACAGCACAAGTTGTAGGTAAACCAGAGAAAAGTTTTTTTCTGTCGTCTGTTGAAGAATTTACCTCCAACCCAGAAGAGTGTGTCATGATAGGAGATGTAAGATTTGTATTTTTCTGATAAAAGATATTTTGAAAACTTGACAAACTTTTACAGTGGCGGATTCAGAGGGGGCGTACGTGTTTCTTTCTACTCTTTTAATAGAAGAGGAGGGAGTCCTTTTAGACTAATACATTTTGTAAAAGGAATTCTTACCAACATGGTGTTCAGTCAATTTTAAGGCACAAAATAGAATAAAACCTTAAATAAAGGAAAATTTCAAGTTTTATTCAAAAATTAAATCCTTTATTTTTCTCAAACCAGATTAATATTTTATTTCTGTGCTAGCTTTATGCTTCGAAACTTTTTGCAGGATAAAACAATGTGAAATCCGTGTTATACATTGTACATATACGACTGTCATACAGTGGGCGGGCGGGCAAAGAAAATCTTTTGTAACTTCGGCAACCATTAACCACAGTCTTAATTTAGTTTGCCAAATCAGATTAGTATCTTCTTTCTGTTTAACGAAAGCCGGTCAGTTTTGACTTCCAATTTACAGATGTTTTATGAGGGTTTTTTTTTCGTTTTCTGTATATCTCACTATCACTCATTTTTGTTTACAGGATGTTAGAGATGATATAGGTGGAGCTTTGAAAGCGGGCATGGCTGGAATTCTGGTTCAGACGGGTAAGCAATCTTTGAGGTTTCATGCTTTCGAGAAGATGAGAAAACTAAAAGACCCATGTCAGTCAAAACATGCGAAGGAACACATGTACGTGTACTTTTCCGATGTCCGTCCAAAAATGTATATAATAGATTCACGTGAACGTGTACTCCTGTACGTGCATTATTTGTTCAAGATTTTCTCAGAAACCATACACATTGCACTGCCTATTACATGTACATTGTATTAATAAAATTAAGCAGAGTTGATTAGTATCGCATTGTTTTAAGGTCATTTTTAGACATGCTGGATCCCCTATTTTTTTAGCGCTGAAATACATTGTTTCATTAATTTTGAAAAGATAATATCTTTTGCTGTATTTCACCGAGTGAAAAGCCCAGGTATCAAAATGGTGAAAGTCGGCGGTGGGCGGGCGGGGAAATTAATTTTCGTAAAAGTTTTCTTAGAAACTACATATACATGTATCTATCGTAGCCTCTTCATATTTGGTATTCAGGATCAATAAGGGTTGCATAATGTTGGAATTGATTTCAGGCCTTTCGCTCAACTAATTCCTGTTTAACTTTTAATCCGGCCTTTTTTAGGGGGGCACAAACTATGGTTATTCATATCAATAAAATTTGATTGGATTTGAGTGGAAGAGTTAAAGAAGTTTAAGGCATCATGTTAATTTCGACAGATTTCATCTACTCGTATCACATATGAAGTCTGCTTAAAATTCTTTTTTTTTGTAGGAAAATATCGTTCTGGTGATGAGAATAAGATTGAACTAAAACCAACACAGGTTGTGAAAAACTTTTATGAAGCCGTAAATTACATCATAAAAAATTTAATACCTGGAAAAAGCTGACAACATAAAATAATTTCTCAAAATATCAAAAACTGAAGACATGGACAAATCTCAACCAAGTAGAACATGTTTTTAGAACAACAAAATGAAAAGTGATCGAATGAAAGTTCTGAAGCTATAACCTACATATTGTCCCGCTGCATTACGCTGGCGGTGCAGGGCCATAGAAATGACATGCAAATTACCGTATACACAGGCAATTAGTCTTAACGTTAAATTAACGTTAAACTCGATTAACACTAATTTAACATTAAAATCACAATAATTTAACGTTAAATTAACGTTAGTTGAACGTTTAAATTTTTAATTTTCCTGTTGAATTAACGTTAACAAATTTGCCTGTGTATGTACCTGCATCTTGTAACACTCCTCTTAACACTTTAATTGTTACAATTCTCAACAGAACTTGCATACATTTGTAGTATTACTTTGTTTGTACTTACACACCCTGAGCAAGTTTCCATAAAAAACTCCTTTATATCTTTTTTATCGATACGAGAAAATTAATAAGTTTTATTTTTCCTAGAATATGACTACCCTTTTTATATTTTTTTGTCTTTATAGTTTTATAAAGTTGATTAAGAAAGGTTTATATGTTCCTCTTTATTTTTCTTAAATGTAAACCTTGGAATAAAAATAAAACACGCTTTCAGATTTAAAGTTTTTATTATTAAACTTTTGAAATACAAAATTGTAAAATAACAACTTCAGACCAGCTGAGTTAAAAATATAATGACATAAGACAATCATTTTCACCCTGTTTAAATACAAATGTCCTCTTTTTCAATAATGATTTAAAAAGAGGTATATAGTTGCACGACCTCACAAATGATAGCTTCTGACTGTTCCTGCATCAAAATGAAGGGATTCCCTAATGTCAAGGACACCATCGCTATGTATAGAAATCTGGGAATCCCTGTACCACGTGTTTTGTATAGCCAGGATCAGAAGTGTTTTGTTTTTGCATGCCTCTAGAGCAATGTTATCTTCTATCTCCGTCCCGTCTTCCTCCAAAACAAGCTTAGGGTTCATAATACTGAAGATCTTCCCGCCTGAAAAAAGAATATAATAACTTTGCTGGCTGTTTTAGCATTTTTTCACCCCTACCCGTAAGAGAGGAGACTATATTGCAATCACCTTGTCCATCCGTCCGTCTGTCCGCCCGGTACAATATCTCAGAATCTAGAGAAGGGATTGATTTAGAATTTAGAAAAACGGCTTAAGCATGATGAGATGTACATTTCCTGTACTTTCTAGGTCAGTTGATGATCTACTTCCTGTTACCGATCCGACTAAGACTATTTTAAGGGTCAAAAATGGAAAAGTTTTCGTAACGGATTTCTCGGCTTCTACTGAAGGGACTGATTTTGGTACACAGCTTAGTTATATCGTGCCTCTTTTTTCAAGGTCAGTCGGTCATGGTTTTCAGAGTCGACTTCGCCTTATTATCAGTTAGTGGACAAAAATCGAATAATTTTCGTTACAGATTTCCCGGCTTCTGCTGAAGGGCTCAACTTGATATTTGGAACACAGCTTTAGCATAATGTTAGGTATCGTTCCCCTTCTTGCCAGGTCAGTCGGTTATCTGCTTCTTGTTTTCAAATTTTCAAGTAGGGGTACGCTTAGCACCGTTTGTGGAATTAAATTGCCTTAAATACATGTAATGTAAGATGTGTCGTTACAGAGGTATGTACTCTACATCTGATTTATTCTATTCTTACACCAAATTTAATGTTAGCTTTAGTGTTTCTTTATCCTCACCATTAAAATGACCGCCGTATATATCCCATATAAGATAGCCAAAAATCTATATGGAAACAAGGGATTGCACTAAGTCGTGCTAAGCATACCCCCACTCGGCCATTCAGAAAACAGGAAGTAGATGACCGACTGACCTGGAAAGGGGAGGCACGGTACAACTCATCATGCTAACGCTGTATACCATATTTGAAATCAATCGCTTCTCTAGAAGCTGAGAAATATGTTACGAACAATTGTCTTTTTTTTTACCCATAAAAAGTCTAAGTCAGCTCGGAAAACAGGAAGTAGATGATGGAGTGACCTGGAAAGGGGAGGCACGGTATAACTCATCATGCTGAAGCTGTGTACCAAATTTGAAACCAATCGATTCAGTAGAAGCTGAGAAATCTGTTACGAAAAATTTCACATTTCAAATTTTTTTCCCTAAAAAGGTCTAAGTCAGCTTGGAATACAGGAAGTAGATGATGGACTGACCTGGAAAGGGTAGGCATAGTATAACTCATCATGCTGAAGCTGTGTACCAAATTTGAAACGAATCCCTCCAGTAGAAGCAGAGAAATTGAACCGGACGGACAAGGTGATTGCAATATAGCCCCCTCTCTTACGAGTGGGGATATAATATAAATGGAAATTTTACTTTTCACTTGATTATACGAAATCACTGACATAAAAGAGTGGTGGAGTGACTTCATAAAGCCTTTATTTTTACTTGATTTTTTTTTCATAAAAAAAATGGACTGCAAAAATATAGCTTATAATTAACAAACATACCTTTCTTTTTGAGTTCTTCGTATCCATATGCTGATATAAATTTTCTGACGCTTCTGTCGTGCGACCAAACCTTATAAACAGAACTAGAAAATAGAAATATAAAATGAGTATTCGTTTCCTTGTACTTTCATATTTAATGTATTGATTCCGTTATGATGAATTTGCATAATAAATTTAAGGTGGATACCAAATACTAAATAGCAAGTAAAATATTTAAGGTGTAATTGGAAAGTAGAAACAAACAATTGATCGATTGCACCTGTACCCAAAAGGTTAAAATAGAAAGAATCCAGTACCGTAGAAATCGATGGTAAACATTTCAAGTACGGAAATCTACAAAAGAGAATCCCAAATCCAGGACAGATGATATCGAATATGTACACTGTAAGAACAAACACTTAAAACATGCTGATTAGTTTTAAATAGAAACAATTTAAGTACAACATATGATAAAACGGGAAGTAAAACGTGAAGATGTGGTATATAGGGAGGTTGAATTAGATGTACATTGTAAGTCTTACTTGGGATCGTGTACATGTCATACCTACGGTGGTTGGATGAGACGCATGCCTTGTTAAGGGAAGGTGTTCTCGTACATGTCGATCTAGCCTACGTTTGTTGGATAAGAAACCTGGCTTGCAAGGAGATTTAACTGTGTAAATGGGGTGCCTACGGTGTTTGAGTGAGCTGCGTGTCTTGTACGGAGAATTTTACTGTGTAAATGGGGTACCTACGGTGATTGAGGAATTTTACTATGTAAATGAGGTACCTACGGTGGTCGAATGAGACGCGGGTCTTGTAAAGAGAAGTTAATTGTGTAAATTGGGTACATCCCAGATAGCAAAAGTATGTTGGGCCCCCGTTGGTTTATGGTTGGCAGTCTCGTTGGCCCATCGTTGGCTAAAGATATTGGCCCAACATCATTTTGCTCATCGGGCCCATGTCATTCCCAACCGTTGGCTCGACGTTGGCCCGACGTAGTACAAATATTAATGCCAACGGCAAACCAACGTTAATAATATGAAGAGTTATTTATTTATTATATTTAAATTTACTCTATTATTTATGGTGACATATTTCTGCCAACACATAATCATATACATAACTAGTTAATTAAGTATATATCTAGTTATCTAACTAGATAAATATCTAGTTATTTAACTAGATGAATTATCTAGATATTTAACTAGATAATTAAGTGGTTATCTAGTTATTTAACTAGATATTTAACTAGTTAATTAAGTAGTTATCTAGTTATTTAACTAGATATTTAACTAGTTAATTTTAATATCATAACGTGAAAAAATGCATGTTAGCGCTTGTAACTGCCATCATTATATTATTATTCACCTCTATTTTAAGAGGTTATCTAGATATTTATCTAGATAACTACTTATTATCTAGATATTTAACTAGATATTTAACTAGATAAATATCTAGATAACTACTTATTATCTAGATAATTATCTAGATATTTATCTAGATAAATTATCTAGATATTTATCTAGATAAATAACTAGATAACTACTTATTATCTAGATAATTATCTAGATATTTATCTAGATAAATTATCTAGATATTTATCTAGATAAATTACGGAAGCGTATAGTGGACTCGTATTGGGTTAATAAAACCCGTTATAACGCACTATTTCTCTTAAATAAAACAACTTTATCTCCTTATAAGACAATAAATCGCGTTATTTAGTGTGATATATTGTATAATAAAGATATTTGTTGCATTAACTTAAGTTGTTTTATTCTTAATAATTTTTATTTTGTCTTAAATTACTGCAAGATACAATAATAAGAGTTAAGAGCGTATTGATTTAACACGTGTTGTGATATAAAAGGCAACAACTTTATTAGTTTAAAGTAATGTTTTGTGTTTTAAAGCAATAAGTCGTCTTAGTTTACTCGTTTTACTTCAGTAACAAAAAAAGCTTAGTGACACTAAAATGCACCCGGGACGTGCCCGGGAAGGGAAATGCACCCGAGAGGTTTTTAAATGGTCTCCGAGCTACATGTTAAAAAGGTGTAACATGAACAGAGTAAATGTATTTTAATTGGACAGAATAAATATATTTTATCGCATCTTGGTTTTTGTATTCATTAAAACTCATTAAATAAAGGTAATAATAAAATCATTCAACTTTCAAATGTTCAAGAAGAAAGAAAAAAGGAAGAAATACCATAGAAATTGAAGGTTGCAATGGTCTTGACTTGGTACAAGCATTAATTTCAGTATTGATTTGGTTTAATTATTATAGTGTATTTTCTTTAGGGTGGGACCATACCAAATGACATAGATCCATATTTTAATGAAAATTGGCAGACATATAATTCTTATTGATATACATCCATAAATGAAATAAAAATGGGGGTCACAGGACTCGTTTTTTTTTTTTATGAAATGCATTTTTGAAAAAGAAATTTTCAACAAATTAACAGAGGCGCAGCTTCAATACGATTTATTGGCCAGATTTCACGGAGTTAAGAATCTGGATTATAAAATTGTGAATGTCGGCCGGCTGGCGGGCGGGGAAGAAATTTGCGGAACATTTTCTCAGCAACTACTTATCACAGCCACTTGATATTTGGTATACAGCATCATGTTGGGGTCTCATTACGTGGGATTCTATTCTGTCGCTCACCTACTTTCTGTTCAACGATATCCGGTCATTTTTGACTGACAGTTCACTCCAAAAGCTACATATTATGGAAAATGTCCTAATTTCATCGATTTTTGCTGATTTTTGCACATTTTTTAGTCTGGAAGAATGTATGCACACATAAACAACAACTCCATACTTGCAAAAAAAATGCGTAAAATGATGAAATCTATCATTTCTAAAAAAATGAAGGCCTTCATGCACCAAATGATTCTAAAAAAAAAAAAATATGTACTGAAAGCATCCAAAGTTGCAGATTTTCTCCATTTGACAAATATGACCGTCTAATGTGATGCCATAATTACGTCACAATTAATGAAATTTGCCTTATTTGATGTGTTTTCTTTGTATATAATTATACACATAAGTTGATAATACTTATAAATATCATAATATTTGAACCAACAACATTTTCTTTGGCCATTTATGGGTCCTAATGCCCCTCATCTTTTTATCCGTAACGTCGTTTTAAACGTAATGTCCCACTTAAAGAAGAAGAGGTACCAATGGGGCATCCGAATGCCAAAAATTCGAAGGACAGAGACAAAACCAGTAACAACCAACGAAAACAGGATAGAAAACCATAGGCGGATCAAGGTGGGGGGATGTGCCCGGGGGGGGGGGCGCCCCCCCCCTTTTGTCGGAAAAAAATTGGTTGTATATAGAGGAAATCATTGAAGCGTGACCAAAGCGGGCCCCCTATTAGGCCAGTCAGTGGGCACCCTCTTTTCAGAATTTCTGGATCCGCCACTGAAAACAGACAACATAAAATACAAAATTACATAAGCAACTGAAAAGCAATCAAAAACGAGGACTCAAGGAGTTCATGCTTGCACACCTGCCGCGTAGCCAACTGTCAATTAAGTGTGCCTAATCCGGTAAAGGAAGGCACAATAAAAACTATGACAGACCAACATCTGCACTCATCTGAGAGATTGAAATCCCATATTTGTCTATAAGCGAATGATGTCTTCGATAAAATTGGTAGATTGAAGAAAGCATCCGAAGAGCATTATAATCCCGTGAAAGCAGTTTTTGTGTTAGACGTGACGTTCTGCCAGGGAAATCGTTGTAAGTCCTGCATGCTCTGCAGTAACGAATGAATTGTGATACGCAGACGCCATAATCTGGAGCGAATGAAATGTTGAATTGCTTTACAAGAAAGGAAAGTTGACAATTGAAAAGTTGAAGTCATCAAGCTTGTTATAAAATCCTTGAGATTCTATTTCGAGATGTAGATCTCAATATGAAGCAGACTTCATAGAATACGTTGTGTTTTTTTTCATCTTAAGTTCATGTACTTAGTATATAAGATGATTACAGTCACCAAATCGAAAGGATATCATCAATATAACAGAAGGTGTAACTAAAAGAAAGAGCTAGTCTACATTCTTTTTTGTCTAGAAGTGATTAAAAGAAGTCTGCTTTATATGAATGAAGCAACAAATCAGCAAAAAAGGTGCACAATTATTGCTCATTGAAGTCCGTATTGTTTGCTGAAAAACACGTCTACCAAACCGTATATATGTTGTCTGTAAGAAAGTTAGGGGTGTCGGTTATTAATTCTTCTGTAAATGTGTTCTTTTTCTTAGACTCACTGATGACAGAGTAAGTGTTAGTATAATCGACTACCAGAAATTTATACTGGGGGTTTCATTTCTTTTAAAAGCTGCGTTTTATCAGCTGTGCTAATCGTGATTTGAGTTATTTATGTGGAATATATAGAAGTGGAAAAAACCGAAAGTTTTGATGCTTGTGCAAGATGAAACTGATCTAGAGTAGTCGATTATACTTTCTTTGTTATCAATGAACAAACGAACAGAAAGAAGTCAAAACGGATTCTAGCAAGTCTACTGAATTGACAGTTGGCTACGCGGCGGATGTGTTAGCGAGCAGAAATTTTTTTCTGTTCGGAAGCACCTGATCATGAGTTCACTCTCTGCCCTGTGGACTTTTGACTTTCGGGTGGCCCCATTGGTACCTCTGCTTCTATCAATAAACCAACCCAAGACCATCGCGTCCTTCAATTTCTTGTTCTTTTTTCTTAAACATTTGAGATTGATCTTTGAAAAGTTCAATGATTTTGGTATTACCTTTATTTAACGAGTTTTAATGAATACAAAAAACCAAGATGCGATAAAATACATTTACTCTGTCCAATAAAATACATTTACTCTGTTCATGTTACACCTATTTAACATGTAGCTCGGAAACCATTTAAAAACTGCTCGGGTGCATTTTCCTTCCCGGGCACGTCCCGGGTGCATTTTAGTGTCACTGGGGTTTTTTGTTACTGAAGTAAAACGAGTAAACTAAGACGACTTATTGCTTTTAAACACAAAACATTACTTTAAACTAAAAAAGTTGTTGCCTTTTATAGCACAACACGTGTTAAATTAATACGCTCTTAACTCTTATTATTGTATCTTGCAGTAATTTAAGACAAAATAGAAATTATTATGAATAAAAGGACTTAAGTTAGTGCAACAGATATCTTTATAATACAATATATCACACTAAAAAACGCGATTTATTGTCTTATAAGGAGATAAAGTTGTTTTATTTAAGAGAAATAGTGCGTTATAACGGGTTTTATTAAGACAAAACGAGTCCACTATACGCTTCCGTAATAAATATCAAGATAACTACTTATTATCTAGATAATTATCTAGATATTTATCTAGATAAATTATCTAGATATTTATCTAGATAAATATCAAGATAACTACTTATTATCTAGATAATTATCTAGATATTTATCTAGATAAATATCTAGATAACTACTTATAAATATCTAGATAACTACTTATTATCTAGATAAATTATCTAGATAATTTATCTAGATAAATATCTAGATAATTATCTAGATAATTATCTAGATAATAAGTAGTTATCTAGATATTTATCTAGATAAATATCTAGATAATTATCTAGATAATAAGTAGTTATCTAGGTATTTATCTAGTTAAATATCTAGATAACCTCTTAAAATAGAGGTGAATAATAATATAATAATGGCAGTTACAAGCGCTAACATTCATTTTTTCACGTTATGATATTAAAATTAACTAGTTAAATATCTAGTTAAATAACTAAATAACTACTTAATTAACTAGTTAAATATCTAGTTAAATAATTAGATAACCACTTAATTATCTAGTTAAATATCTAGATAATTTATCTAGTTAAATAACTAGATATTTATCTAGTTAGATAACTAGATATCTACTTAATTAACTAGTTATGTATATGATTATGTGTTGGCAGAAATATGCCACCATAATTATTCATACACTAAAGTGTATTTAAACGATCAGCAGTCAAGAACTTTCTTGGTGAAACTTGTCTTTGATCTTGCTGATCTTTACTATAATAAAGGCATAAGCATAAGAAGTCAAATCTAAAGGTCTCTATTTTTTGTGAAGTTAAAATGTAATAGGTTTAATTAAAACCTTAATATTGCATAAAATTGCTTCGAATCATCGGTATTGTCAAAACTTGTTAATCAATTAATAAAGTATGCATGTTTTTGTTCCATAATATGTAAGAAACTTGAGTCTTGGTTAGTATAACTTGTAAAAAATAATTTCATATCATTGCATATTATAATGATTTTAAAGGGAAATAACCAAGTTTTTGACGTTGGCCTAATGTTAGGCCGCCAACGTTGGCCCAACTTTTAATTCCGAATACAACTTAAAACCTCTTATATGGAATTTCTTGACCCTTGGAAATTTGACAGATTAAGAGATGGAGGAAATCTATTCATTTTCAGAATTCATTAGTTCAAAGTACACATTATTTGCGCACAATATTGACATGACCACAAATTGGATCGTAATTCAAAATATATTTGAAGAAGGATAATTATATCAATGCTTGATCCGTGTAATCCTTAAAATATCTACTGGATTAATTTAATAACCAAATCATTTATCCTCGGTTACCCAACGTTTTGCCAACCGATGGCTGTACTTTGGTCGGACAACATTGGGGCAATGTCGTACTGCCAACCGTTGGTTTTGACACATTGGTCCAACGTTGGCCCAAGGTATAAAGGCCAATGCCAACCATATGCCAACCTTGCCAACTAAATGTCAACGTTGGCCCAACAATGTCTTGCTATCTGGGTGCATACAGTAGTTGAGAGAGACGCGGGTAAGGAGAAGTTAACTGCGTAAATTGGGTATATACAGTAGTTGACTGAGACGCGTGCCTGGGTAAATGAAGGTGTTGGTGTACATGTCGAACCTACGTTAGTTGAGTGAGACACGTGTCTTGAAAGGAAGTTAACTGTGTAAATTTGGTACATACAGTGGTTGAGAGAGACGCGGGTCTTGTAAGGAAAAGTTAACTGACGTGTGTAAATGTGATACCCACGGTGGTTGAGTAAGCCACGTGTCTTGTATACAGGAGAAGTTAACTGTGTAAATTGGGTACATACAGTGGTTGAATGAGACGCAGGTCTTGTAAGGAGAAGTTAACTGTGTTACTGTATATTGATTAACTACGGTGGTTGAATGAGTTGCCGGTCTTGTAAGGGGAATTTAACTGTGTAAATGGGGTACCTACGGTACTAAGACGCGTGTCTTGTCAAGGCAAATAAATCGTGTACATGCATATGTGGTACTAGTACCTATGGTGGTTGATGATTGAGACACCTGTAATTTTAAGGGAAATAAATCATGTACACATGTGGTACCTACGGTGGTTGATAAGTTAGACACGTGTCCTTTTAGGGGAAATAAATCGTGTACATGTGGTACCTACGATGGTTGATGATTGAGACACGTGTCATTTTAAGGGAAATCAATCATGTACACATGTAGTACCTACAGTGGTTGATGAGTGAAACACGTGTCTTGTTAGGGGAAATAAATATTGTACATGTGGTACTTACGGTGGTTGATGAGTGAGACACGTGTCTGGTTGGGGAAATAAATTTTGTACATGTGATACTTACGGTGGTTGTGTTAGACACGTGTCCTGTTCAGAATATCTTGTCATTTCTTCATTGTACATTTTGTTATGTTCTCCAGTGTTTAAACTGAAAGAGCAAATACTGCATGACATATATGCATGAACATGGGCGGATCAAGAAATTTTCAAAAGGGGGGTCCACATACTGAGTTCTGTGGGCCAAAAAGGGGGGGGGTCCAGACCATTTTTGCTGAAAATTTACACGAACAATTTAAAAATTTCGGAGGAAAGGGGGAGGGTTTCGACCCCCGGAACCCCCCTTCCCCCTTGAAATTATATTTTTTTATGCATGACATGTAAAATCAAAGGTACGTGTATAACATATACAGTGTATAAGAAGAAAAAGAAGAGTAAACTAACAAATTTTTTAGCCTGACCTAAGCAAGGAATCTCGGTCATAGCTCTTACATGTCTTTGTATGATTAAAATTTGTAGACGAAAATGAAGTCATTCTTTGATTTAGATGTTTAGTCATGCACTCCCACTCCATATATCATTCCAAGCTACTATTATTTCGATCTTTGTATTTTTACAGATTTAATGATGCATAATTATATGATAATAATGCAACAATCATTTACAAATATTTAGAATTTAAATCCCGGCCTCCAGTATTTTCAGTGCTAAAATTTAAATTGCAGCAGTAGTCTTATTCAAGATGTGTCATAAAACAGTATCATGTCAGATCGTATTCAATTAATGCCTACCGGGTTTCCATATTATTTTTGGACAGTGAACTTCTACGGCGTTTTATAGCTATAACAGCAGCAAGCAGGACAAGAACACCAAAAGTAGACAAACCAATAGATATACCTAGTACCAGGGTCTGAGATTTCTGGGCTTGTTCTTTTCCACATGAAGGTGCTGAAAATGAAATCAAAGTTCAAAAATAATGGCTGTCTTTACTGCTATTTCTTTATAATGAAGCATGTACATTTAAATAATTTCTTCACGTTGAATGTCTGCATCGACTGTACTCTTAATTGGTTTTCTTTTTAAGGGTGAAAGGGGGCGCTTAAGACCATCGTTAAGTAATATGATTTCACCCGTGGATTATTAATGACAGTCATGCATACAATTTGCATTTGTTTAACCATAGTTTTTTTTATAAGTTATCTTAGAACGTTGACTTTTTGAGACCACTATAATCTCAAATAAAATAAAATAGAATAAAATAGAACACAAATGCGGGGATCAAATTTAGTAGATCAATCCCACTAAAGAAGAATTCTCAGTGAATTATACAATTATCACCCTAGTTGGTGTGTGACCCGGTGGTTTCTTTCCCCGAGAAAGTAAGGTCACACGAGGGCTTGCCCCGAGGGTGACCTTACTTTTCGAGGGTAAAGAAATGCTGGTTCATATATCATCTGGGGTTATATTATATCGAATATTTAGATGAAACAATTTAATATTAAATTTTAAACATATTTCGGACATTTTAACCTTTTTCCATTAGAAAAAATACAACCCATACAATATCAAAGAAAACTCCTGGGGTTCACGTGCAAATTCTCACGAGATGGTGACCTTACCATGCGACCCAACGATTACCGGTTGACCCAGCGAATTTATCACATGTCACGTGACAACGTCTAAGCGAATCACAATAAAGATTTCTATATAAGTATATAATATAAAGTATGTTTTCTTGTTCTTTCATATCAATAGCTTATCTACATGTAAGCCACTTGTTCGCCGCGTGCATATACAACTTGTGTTAAGTGTGATTTTGTTGCCTTATATAGGTGTCGCTTGTTTTTGATTGGTGGTTGTATAGGATTTTTGTATATTGTGCAGTTTGTTATAAAATTGTTTGTATGTCACTAAATTTGCCTTGGTCTTTTCGGTCTTATTGTCTCCTTATAATGGCTTACCACACGATGTTGGCACTGATTCACTCCACTCCCCTGACGCTTGGCAGGTGAGCGTCGTTGCACCACAAACACCATATCCTTCCGCAAGGCAGCTGACATTGACCTTTGTACCTACGTCATTACTGTAAGTCGACAATTTTATATCATTTTTCGTTGCTGCCGATATAATGGTGGGAATAGAATTAAGGATCTTCCTACATTTGACAGGAGTATTTGTTGAAGGTGGAGGGACGGCATGAACTACATGTAATATCCAAAGAAGATATGTTACTGATGAAAATGATGGGAACCACATCTAAAAACAAAGAAAATCAGCATAATGTTTCCAACCCCTTTTCAATAGACATATTTTTTTTTATGTTTTGGATCTTATTTGTTAAAAAAAATCAACCATTCAAATAAATTACGAAACCCTATGAGTTTAAAAAAGCCGAAAATTTTGCCAACATTTTATTAAAATATGCTGTTATAAACAAATGGATTAGCATAGAGACACCAATGAGGCATTCGAGTGTCAAAAGTCCGAAAGGGCAACGACAAAACCGGTAAACACGAACAAAAGCAGCAAGAAGGAACACAAAACACAAAATTAACCGAACGGAAATCAACAACGCGAACTCAATTAAGTCGTAACAAAAGTGAACTAAGGAGCTCCGGAAGAGTAAGCGGTTCCTGCCTGCTATAACACACCCGTCGTGTTGCTAATTTTCAATTCAGTGTGTCAAAACCGGTAAAAGAAGACAGAACAAATTTTTACGACAAACCAACATCTGCACTCAGTTGAGAGATAGAAATTCCATATATTTGTCTACGAGTGTACAGTGTCTACGAGCCGTCAAATTTCCTGAGTGAAGACAGCAACGGTTACCGTGGATCAACATATTCCTGTGTTAGCAATTTCTGTGTCAAACGTGACGCTCTTGCAAGGAAATCGATGTAATTCCCGCAAGCTCTGGAGTAGCAAATCAACTGTGATACGAAGACTTCAAAAGCAGCCTGAGCGGACGGAATGTTGCTACGCAGAAAGGGAAAGTTGACGATTGGAAAGTTGGAGTCGTCACGTTTGTCATTGAGCTTTGTTGAAAGTCTTTCCTGAGAGTCAATTTAGAGATGTAGATCTAAATATGTAAAGTTTTCAAAACCATCCACGATGTAATGTCTACTCTACAACTTAAACTTGGTAGAGTAATAAAAATAATGCTTAATTAATGTAATAAAACTGACCTTGTTCAATAAACCGGTAACTTATACATGTCAATGTGAACATATAGCTATTTATCGGTGATTTGTTTATCTACATTCCGGGGTAGAGATAGTGGCGAGTCTTCTTCCGCTTTTACAAAGGTTGTTATCACGTACAAGGTGTAATGTTATCTTACGTTAAGCCCTTATTTGTGGACTATGCACAAATTGAAAGATAAAAATTGATAGGATAGAAAAAGTGTTTTCTGAAAATATGATTGTTGAAATTATCATTTTTGACCCGTTAATGTTGATTCAATGTAGGCATTGAAGTGCATGAAAAAAAGTTTTGTTGCAAACAACATCTACAACATACGGTTACATGTACTCTACATGCCGAAAGGTGTGTTAATGTTACAAGCACACGAGAATTACATTTAGTTTAGGTAGAATCTGCAGCATCACAAGATTGCCATTTTGCTGGTTTAGTACATTTTGTGCTATACGCAAATATCGGAATATTTTTGTTGATTTTTTGAGTATTCGGCCTTTCACTGTGTCATTTACTTCTACCTTACAGTTCATTATGAATTACATTAAGATAAAAGACAAGACCTCGGGACCTTTCATTGAAAACAAAGCCACAAGATTGAAGTTGCTTGACTCCTTCCGTATTTACAATGATCATAATCGATGACTTAAGTGTAATTTTATCTGAAATTAAGTCCAAACATGTGAACTATGTACAAGGTAACTAGATAAAAACTCATATTAAACAAGAGGCTCCAAGGAGCCTGAATCGCTCACATATATTTTGTAGATATTATTGTGCTTAACCATACGCGATTTAAACTTCTGAAATATCTTGGTTAGTTTTCATGATATTGGGCTTAATAAGTGCAAAATTTGGCAAAAATTGCGAAAAGGACAATAACTCCCACATCAGCATTCAGATCTTTTCCGAAATTTCAGGACAGGTAGATCTTAATATGCTGATCACTTTTGATTCTTGCACAATTTAAATATCTTAAACCATTTTTGAGTTATTAGCAACAACAACAAAAAAATGAAATTTACCCCAGACTCCTATGTTCTATTTCTAGCCATGGCGGCCATGTTTTTAGACGAATCAAAATCTAAACAATAGAGTTGTAGCATATAAGCTATTAAACAAGTGTGCCAAGTTAAAATGCAGTTGGTCTTACGGTGTCAGACAAGTTAATCTTTGAAATTCAGGGAAAAGCAATGAAAAATGGTAAATTTTGTTGTTTTAAGGACATTAACTCATAAAAGAAATGGTCCTACAGCTTTGACCTAAATACATGAAGTGTAGATCTAGATGTGTTTAATCATATGCAATTTTAATTTTTGAAATATCTTGTATAGTTTTCAAGATATATGGCTAAACAAGTGAAAAATTTTGAAAAAATCCAGAAAAAGGACAATAACTTCTACATTAATTGTTGGATCTTCTTGAAACTTTCAGAGCAGGTAGATCTTGAGATGATGATTCAAAGGGGAAAGGTAATGACAAATTGTAAATTTTGACGCTTAAAGGGCCATAACTCGTAAAAGAAATGGTTCTACAGCTTTGACCTAATTACATGAAATGTAGATCTTGATGTGCTTAACCATTTGCAATTTGAATTTCTAAAATATCTTGTATAGTTTTCAAGATATAGTGCGAAATAAGTGCAAAATTTTGAAAAAATCCTGAAAAAGGGCAATAAATCCTACATCGGTTGTTGGATCGTCTTGAAAATTTCTGGGCGGGTAGATCTTGAGATGCTAATCACTTTAACCTGCCAGAATTTTGATATCTGTGACCGTTTTTGAGTTTTTTGAAAAAAAAACTGTATTTGACCCCCCTGTTCTATTTTTAGTAACAGCGGCCATTTTTTTTTTTTGACGTATCAAAAATCCCAACGCAAACTTTTTGCAGGATACCCTAAGGAACAACCATATCAAGTTTGACTGCATTTGGCCAAGCAATTTCAGAGAAGGAGATGTTTGAAAAAAAAATAACGGACGACGGACGACAGACGCCAAGTGATGGCAATAGCTCACCTGACCCTTCGGTGAGCTAAAAAGGCGTTTTCTGAAAATGTGATAGATGGAACGCTAGCCTTGTAGATCTTATTAAACATTTTATTTCCAATTTTGGGCGGGATTTCACGGAGTGAAAAATCCGTATTGTGAAAAATGAGCGTCGGGCGGCTGGTGGGCGTGCGGGGAAGAAATTTTCGTAACACATTTCTCAGTAACTACTTATTACAGCAACTTGACATTTTGTAAACAGCATCAGGATGTGGTCCAATAACGTTGGAGAAACGATTTCAGGTCTGTCGCTCTCCTACTTCCTGTTTAACGAAATGCGGTCATTTTTTACTTTCAATTGAAATAATTAACGTGGAAAGTAAAATCAGACACATACATGTATTCAGTTTTTGTAAGACCATTTAATTACAAGACTAGTGCCATCTTCTTTTCAGTATTGAACATTATCTGTTGAAATATTACCATGCTTAATACTTGCAACATAAACACAGCGTAATGCATTGAATTAACAGACAAAAGAAACCGAAGGGGCATTTATATTCCGAAGCAAAATAAGAAATACTATTTCAGAAACATTCAAAAATACATCCAGAAAAAGAACGAAAAAAGAATATTTTTTTTGTATGATTTCGATTATTTTCCTTATTAAGTATAACAAGTTAGTTCCATTTTAACCCATTTACAATTAATAAAGAACACCCGTTTTAAGTGTTTATTTTTGTGTATTTTTCAGTATATTAAGACAGGTTTTACACTCATTGATCCGAAAGTAAGAGAAAAAGAGACGTCTATAGGTAAAAAGAAATAAGATGTGAAATGTAATAAATATAAATAATGAAAATTATATGAACGTAAAAAAGTCAAAACAATTTGGAATAATAACTATCGGTCTTTGAAAATGTCCTGATTGACATAACAAATTTAGCAAGTTCAAATAAACATCATGACTCTACTATATCTACTTTATATATACATGTAGCATAAAGTGAAAAAAATATTAATTTATGTTCCTGTCATTTGTTTTGTTTCGGTTTTGGCAGGTTCTTGTCTGTACTCCTCTCCGTCCTGTTCGACGCCAGGCTAAGCCTTCTGTTCACTCTGTTGGGGTCTGCAGATTTAGCATTTGTCTTGTCTTGTCCCACTTTGGAACTGAGCAGCATTTTCAACACACAGTCTAGTTTACTATCAAGCTGATTAAATCGTTTGGCATGGTCTGTTTTCATCTGCTCCATTGCATTTTGGGAATCATTAGCCATTTTGTCCATTGCACGACGGGTATTTTGTAGTTCTGTCCTCAGTTGTCGAATTTGTTCCATTAGAGCCTTGATTTTGACATCTTTCTGGCAATTGTCTTTCTTTAGCTTATTTATTTCTGATTGCAGGTTGTCAGTTTGCGTCTTGTAGAAATTTCTTTCTTCGCTCAAATTCTTCATCGTGATTTCTTTTTCGCTGATGGTTTCCTGAAGACTCCTCTGCACGATCTGTAAATGACTGTTTTCTTCCTCAAGAGCTTTACATTTCATTTCGAATTCCTTCATCATATTTTCATAATCTGCGCATGTGGTTTTTGCTGCATTATCAAATTCGTCATATCCGGCGGAAGCTTTCTCTTTCAAAGTACGCATGTCTTCTTTTAGTCTCTCGATCGCGCGATCTTTGAATCGGTTCTCGTTCTGAAGAATTTTACAGTTAATCTCAAGCTCTTTAACTCCATCCAAGTACAATTCCTTTTCCTCAAATAACTGCAGAACTTCAAATTCATCAAATTCAATCTGAAAATAAAATAAAAAGGTTAAAATTTTAAAAATTCACAACTCAACATTTCTAAGGTGTATATGCTCAGTGAACTTAAATGGAAGACAACAGAATCAGTCTTTGATTATTTCCCTTACATCACTATCAAAAGTAACAAGGGATTGTCTTACGCATGTTTCATGAAAGTGTTAATCCCCCGATGCTTTTATAAATACATGTAAATGATAGAAAATTGCATAGCTGTTACTGCTTGTTTATATGATTAACCTGGGCTTCCTGGTGGCATCATTCTCCTGGATCATAGATTGCAAAAGAAAAAAGTTTTTTTTTAACCTTTAAAAAACTTATTATTTCATCAATACCTGCATGATATCCATGTTCCATGTCAGGACCCTTGCGGTCTACATTTTTTTGGTACGTAACTACATGTACATTTTTGAAGGTAATCTAAGTTGTTTGTTCATTGTGAATTTATCTTAATTTCTTCTCAGCAATATATAAACAATGTAAAATGTCCAAGACTACTTGGTCAAATGAAATGTAAAAGTTTACCCTTGTTTTAACTGTGAAGCCATCTTCCTGTGTAAACGTACTTCCTCGTTCATCTAAAAAAAGACAAATATGAACAAGTGTTTAAACATATCATTTTAAAAACATTAAGGCGTTTATAGTTGCAAACAAAACTAAAGTAATCAATATGTTTTTTTTCTTCTGAATGGCCGTTTGCATTGTTATGTGGGTTGTGTCGCGTCCACATATTCAGCATCGCATTATTTTCTATTACATATCATAGTGTTCGCGAGGTTCTGCAAAGGCGGATCTTGTCGCAACAAGAAGGAGCCGATAACCCTTCCGGAACATCTGAGTTCACTCACGGCACGAATTGAGTTTGCGTTAGTGATAGCCATTCAGTTTTTGTGTGTGTTTTATATTTTTTTTTAACTCCGTGCTATTTTGTTGGTGTTTACTGGTTTTGTCATTGTCCTTACGGACTTCTGAGATTCGAATGTCCCACTGATACATGTACCTTTCTGCATAATCATAATTTTTCAAACCGAATGTATTTTGTACAAAGATGGGTTAATTTTGTTGAACATAGTTTTGTACAAACATGGGTTATCTTTGTAACAAGAGGCTCCCAGAAGCCTGAATTGCTCACCCGGTCTTGATGTCAACCTTATGAAGAACTTTGTAGAGCTAAAAATAAACTGAACATTTAAGCAAGCAATAGCTTTTCTCTTTCAGCAAAAGTTTTCATTCTGTAGGCCAAAAAACGTGCAATATCTTATTTTAAGGCCCAAGTGACAACTCTGACTCTATAGAGACTTGTGCTAAGAGCTAAATGAACCGAACATTTAAGCAAGCAACAGCTTTTCTTTATCTGATATAGTTTTCTTTATACATATATAAGCCAAAAAACATGAAAACATGTTGATTTAGGGGCTGTAATCCCTATAAGGGGTCATCTGACAACTTCAACCCTATGAATGCTTTTGAAGAGCTAAATTAGCTGAACATTTAAGCAAACAACAGCTTTTCTCTATCTGCAATAATTTTCATTCTATAGGCCAAAAACACTATTTTTCGCCTTTAAGGGGCTGTAACCCCTATAAAGGGATATCTGACAACTTGGACCAAATGGAGACTTTTGTAGATCTTAATGAGCTTACTATTAAAGCAAACAGCAGCTTTTCTCTATCTGCAATAGTTTTAATTATATAGGCCAAAAACACTATTTTTCACCTTTACACATCATAGTGTTTGGAGTTCTGCAAAGGCGGATCTTGTCGCAACAAGAAGGAGCCGATAACCCTTCCGGAACACTTGAGTTCACTCACGGCACGAATTGAGTTTGCGTTATTGATAGCCATTCAGTTTTTGTGTGTGTTTTATATTTTTTTTTAACTTCGTGCTATTTTGTTGGTGTTTACTGGTTTTGTCATTGTCCTTACGGACTTCTGAGATTCGAATGTCCCACTGATACATGTACCTTTCTGCATAATCATAATTTTTCTAACCGAATGTATTTTGTACAAAGATGGGTTAATTTTGTTGAACATAGTTTTGTACAAACATGGGTTATCTTTGTAACAAGAGGCTCCCAGAAGCCTGAATTGCTCACCCGGTCTTGATGTCAACCTTATGAAGAACTTTGTAGAGCTAAAAATAAACTGAACATTTAAGCAAGCAATAGCTTTTCTCTTTCAGCAAATTTTTCATTCTGTAGGCCAAAAAACGTGCAATATCTTATTTTAAGGCCCGTGTGACAACTCTGACTCTATAGAGACTTGTGCTAAGAGCTAAATGAACTGAACATTTAAGCAAGCAACAGCTTTTCTTTATCTGATATAGTTTTCTTTATACATATATAAGCCAAAAAAACATGAAAACATGTTGATTTAGGGGCTGTAATCCATATGAGGGGTCATCTGACAACTTCAACCCTATGAATGCTTTTGAAGAGCTAAATTAGCTGAACATTTAAGCAAACAACAGCTTTTCTCTATCTGCAATAATTTTCATTCTATAGGCCAAAAACACTATTTTTCGCCTTTAAGGGGCTGTAACCCCTATAAAGGGATATCTGACAACTTGGACCGAATGGAGACTTTTGTAGATCTTAATGAGCTTACTATTAAAGCAAACAACAGCTTTTCTCTATCTGCAATAGTTTTAATTATATAGGCCAAAAACACTATTTTTCACATCATAGTGTTTGGAGTTCTGCAAAGGCGGATCTTGTCGCAACAAGAAGGAGCCGATAACCCTCCCGGAACACTTGAGTTCACTCACGGCACGAATTGAGTTTGCGTTATTGATAGCCATTCAGTTTTTGTGTGTGTTTTATACTTTTTTTTAACTTCGTGCTATTTTGTTGGTGTTTACTGGTTTTGTCATTGTCCTTACGGACTTCTGAGATTCGAATGTCCCACTGATACATGTACCTTTCTGCATAATCATAATTTTTCTAACCGAATGTATTTTGTACAAAGATGGGTTAATTTTGTTGAACATAGTTTTGTACAAACATGGGTTATCTTTGTAACAAGAGGCTCCCAGAAGCCTGAATTGCTCACCCGGTCTTGATGTCAACCCTATGTTTTCATGTTTTTTGGCTTATATATGTATAATGAAATTAGGGGCTGTAACCCCTATAAGGTGTCATCTAACAACTTCAATCTTATGAAGACTTTTTTGTAGAGCTTAACGAGCTGAACATTTAAGCAAGCAACAGCTTTTCTCTATCGGCAATAGTTTTCATTCTATAAGCCAAAAACATGAAAAAACCCTATTTTTCACCTTTAAGGATTGTAACTCATATAAGGGATCATCTGACAACTTCGACCAAATGGAGACTTTTTTAGAACTTTTGATGCTGAAGCAGTAGGATGGCATGATATTTCATCTATCTAATACTTTTTTTATTTACAGGCCAAAGACAGTAGTCTGACCCCCCTGGTCTATTTTTAGTAACGGCAGCCATGTTTTTTGACGAATCAAAAATCGAAACACAAGATTGGTGCAGGACTTCCTAAGGATCATTCATACCAAGTTTCATTAAAGTCTGATTAGTAGTTTCAGAGGAGAAGATTTTTGCAAAATTGTTAACGGACGACAGACGACGACGGACGCCAAGTGATGGCAATAGCTCACCTGGACCTTCCAGGTGAGCTAAAAAGGGGGTCACATTTACTAGGCAAGTGTTGACCTCATATATGTATTTTGGCGACTATTCATAGAAACCTACGTTTTTACCTTTCTCTTTGTCCACAATTTATTTCCATATATATATATGAGATTTATTTGTGTTTATAAGCCCCATCTAGGAAAGAAGGGGGCATATAGCGTTCGGGTCCATTCGTCCGTCCGTCCAAAACGTTGCAATATAGGACAGTATCCGTTAGACAGAATTTGTCTTTTTCTTTACATGAATCAATATTAATTTTTTTAATCGATTCCATTTTGAGTTCAAATCTTTTTTTTCAAAAATTCTCCACAATGAATCACAATAGCAAAGTTATCACAAAGTACAATTACAAACATAACTTTGACATGTATTTTAGAAAACTTACTTTAACATTAGTTTATTGTGCATAAACAAAGCGTTCTTTTTTTTTCCTTTTCAAACTAGTGCATTTAAGTTCTTAAACAATTTTAAATTGACACTTTAACAATAGCCTTTGACTACGGAAGCCCATTAGTGTCAGGTGGAGTTTTTTTTTTAAGTTGTGATCACAAGTTAGCTAAATTGTGATCACGACTTAGTAACTTGTGATCACGACTTAGTAACTTGTGATCACAACTTAGTTAACTCGTTATCACGAATTAGCTAACCCGTGATCACCACTTCGTAACTTGTGATCACGACTTAGTAACTTGTGATCACAACTTAGTTAACTCGTGATCACGACTTAGCTAACTCGTGATCACGACTAAGTAACTTGTGATCACGACTTAGTAACTTGTGATCACAACTTAGTTAACTCGTGATCACGACTTCGCTAACTCGTGATCACCACTAAGTAACTTGTGATCACGACTTAGTAACTTGTGATCACGACTTAGCTAACTCGTTATCACGACTTCGCTAACTCATGATCACCACTTCGTAATTTGTGATCACGACTTAGTAACTTGTGATCACAACTTAGTTAACTCGTGATCACGACTTAGCTAACTCGTGATCACAACTTAGTAACTTGTGATCACGACTTAGTAACTTGTGATCACGACTTAGCTAACTCGTTATCACGACTTCGCTAACTCGTGATCACCACTTCGTAATTTGTGATCACGACTTAGTAACTTGTGATCACAACTTAGTTAACTCGTGATCACGACTTAGCTAACTCGTGATCACAACTTAGTAACTTGTGATCACGAGTTAGCTAACTTATGATCACAACTTAAAAAAAAAACTCCACCTGACACTAATGGGCTTCCGTATTTGACAAACCATGTCATAGTTACCATATTAAATGACAAACACACACGTGTTCAATTTAAATTGATATTTTTGGTTTAGAAATACATGATTGTATTTATTCTTATGTTTTGCCAATATTGAAAATAACATTTATTATTCGTCTTATGTAATGCTGGCGTCACACTATCCCGATTTTGACCCCGATGGAAACACGATTATGGATATTTTCAAAATCGGGAGTGATCGTAATCAAATCGCGCTATTCGTGTTGCCATCTTTTACCATCGTAGCACCATCGGCTGAAATATTCCAACTTCGGGAGCAACTTCGTAATGCCTTCCTAATTTTTTAACATGTTAAAAAACTCCCGAAGGTTCGTGCGAAGGTCCTTGTTCGTGTTGTGTTCGTTAATCCATCCTTTCTATCGTAATGCCTTCGTGAAAGCATCTTCTGGTTTCGTGTTGCCTTCTAAGTATCGTCGGCTTAGTTTATCTTACGATGGCGGCACGAATAAAACAAGAAGCTCTCCGAAGGTGGTGCGAAGGAAACACGGCGTCGCAAAGACCTCGCTTTGTATTCGTTTATCCGTCGTAACTAATGTAATGGCATAGAGTAATGGCATGGAGATGGAAACACGGCACTGGTCAAAGCAGTACGATTTCTGAAGTAGAAAAAAATATCAAACGTGTCAAAAGTGCCTTATAGGGACATTTATTAATCAATTTCAGTTAGGGGCGTGTTACAATAAATCGTTTAGAAAAAGAAAAGTTAGTACATGTATATAGCTCTGTTTTTCCCCCTCATAATTAAAATGCAGCAGGAGGAAGACTTACAAGACAGCAGCTTATGGTACAAGTATCCTCATTAATTCTTTATTCATAACTTTTTTAGTTTTGAAAAATTTATAAAGGAAATTAAAAAAAAGAAATGAAACTAGAATGATCAGTCTCAAAAGTACAAGAAGAAAGACAAAACAAAGCGGAGACAGTCTGGATCTAGAATCTTCTGACGCTTTTCTTTTCGTCCTGTTCTTTCCAGCCAGGCGCTTCCCTCTTTGCATCCTCGTCCAGGCTTTTGTGGCACCTTTTTATACTTAAATTTTAATATCAGAAATAAAGGTTTCAACATTTTAAACTTGCTTTAGGTTTTATCAGTCCCCTACCGACAAAAGCCGAAGGGGATTTATTAGGTTTGCACTCCGTCTGCCCGTTTGTGTGTCTGTCCGGCCCGGCCGTCTCGCTGTCACAATAACTTTTTCGCACTTCTTTTAAACCTTATATAGATATTAAACTTTAAACTGATTTTTGGTATGTGAGTCTTACCATGATGAGTTAAAGATCAAGTTAACGCTTTGTTCCGGTCCACAATTTTTTTTACAGAGTTAGGACCCTTTGAACTTTGGAATTTCACTGAAATATCAGTTTCCCACACTTTTTTCTAAACCCTTGATTATAGTTATTAAACTGCTTTTTGGTATGTACTGTATGCCAGTCCACCATTACGGGTTACTGAGATCAAGTTTACTTTCCGTTTCGGTCCGCAAATATTTACGGGACCTTTGGACTGAGATACCGGTATAGGACCGGTAACGATGTTATGTATTATAAGGTGGACACGCTTTATTCAAGAATCGTTCGCAACAGCTAAAATTGTTGAACTTTCTACATAGTTACAACATGTTCTTCTTGTTTTCAGATTATGTGTGCTTCGGTCAACTCACACGAACAAAACAACATAAAGTAGCATCATCTTTTTTGTTTTATCTTAACGGGCTCTACATATTAGCTTTAGATCAAATGTCTTATCTACTCTTACTGATCGACATCAGGGACAGCAGGGGTTTGCTTGGACAGCCATGCATCGTTTTAGCTGCAAAGGACAATCTATATAGAATCTTATTGCAAATCGCGTTATTATATTTCATACTTCTCATACCAATCGTGATGCTTCGTAGACCCATCGTATGCTAAACACGACGTCGCACAGCCGACGTATAAATTCGTGTCTCCTTCGGATCTAATTCTCGACTAATCGTAACAACTTCGTAATCGGTTCGCAGCTATTCGTATGAGTTACTTTTCCGACCGCTTAGCCATCGGTTCTAATCGAATGCCCTTCGGTTTTGATTTTGATTTTCGGCAAGTTCGGGACTAACTTCGCACGAAGTTGAAATTTTCACATTCGTGTGTCCATCGTATGTCAAAATCGGGACAGTGTGACGCCAGCGTTATTATATAAACAAAAATTGAACTGTTGAATAAGACAAAGTTCAAGAATTTAGCTACAACATACATGACATAGCAATTAATTAAAGTAGGCTTAAAAATTGCAGAATTTTTATTTTGTACCTTTAAATGAGACAAATTATCGCCATCTACCTTTTTAGCTCACCTGGACCGAAGGTCCAGGTGAGCTATTACCATCACTTGGCGTCCGTCGTCGTCGTCGTCGTCGTCGTCTGTCGTCGTCTGTCGTCGTCGTCTGTTAACAATTTTTCAAAAATCTTCTCCTCTGAAACTACCAAACAGAATTAAATGAAACTTGGTATGAATGATCCTTAGGGTGTCCTGCACCAAACTTGTGTTTCGATTTTTGATCCGTTAAAAAACATGGCCGCTGTTACTAAAAATAGACTAGGGGTCAGACTACTGTTTTTGGCTTATAAATAAAAAAGTATAAAAGATAGAGGAAATCTGAGGCCACGCTACTGATTCAGCATCAAAAAGTCTACGAAAGTCTCCATTTGCTCAAAGTTGTCAGATGACCTCTTATAGGGGTTACGGCCCCTTGAAGGTGAAAAATAGCATTTTTTCATGTTTTTGGCCTACAGAATGAAAATTATTGCAGATAGAGATTAGCTGTTGCTTGCTTAAATGTTCAGCTCATTTAACTCTACAAAAGTCTCCATAGGGTCTAAGTTGTCAGATGACCCCTTATAGGGGTTACGGCCCCTTAAAGGTGAAAAATAGCCATTTTTCATGTTTTTGGCCTACAGAATGAAAACTATTGCAGATAGAGATTAGCTGTTGCTTGCTTAAATGTTTAGCTCATTTAGCTCTACAAAAGTCTCCATAGGGTCGAAGTTGTCAGATAACCCCTTATAGGGGTAAAGGCCCCTGAAAAATAGCGTTTTTTCATGTTTTTGTCCTACAGAATGAAAACTATTGCAGATAGAGATTAGCTGTTGCTTACTTAAATGTTCAGCTCATTTAGCTCTACAAAATTCTCCATAGGGTCGAAGTTGTCAGATGACCCCTTATAAGGGTTACGGCCCCTGAAAAATAGCGATTTTTCATGTTTTTGGCCTACAAAATGAAAACTATTGCAGATAGAGATTAGCTGTTGCTTGCTTAAATGTTCAGCTCTTTTAGCTCTACAAAATTTTCCATAGGGTCGAAGTTGTCAGATGACTCAATATAGGGGTTACGGCCCCTGAAAAATAGCGATTTTTCATGTTTTTGGCCTACAGAATGAAAACTATTGCAGATAGAGATTAGCTGTTGCTTGCTTAAATGTTCAGCTCATTTAGCTCTACAAAATTTTCCATAGGGTCGAAGTTGTCAGATGACTCCTTATAGGGGTTACGGCCCCTGAAAAATAGCGATTTTTCATGTTTTTGGCCTACAGAATGAAAACTATTGCAGATAGAGATTAGCTGTTGCTTGCTTAAATGTTCAGCTCATTTAGCTCTACAAAATTTTCCATAGGGTTGAAGTTGTCAGATGACCCCTTATAGGGGTTACGGCCCCTGAAAAATAGTGATTTTTTTTTTTGCTTAAATGTTCAGCTCATTTAGCTCTACAAAATTCTTTATAGGGTTGAAGTTGTCAGGTGAACCCTTATAGGGGTTACGGCCTCTGGAAAAAGCGATTTTTCATGTTTTTGGCCTTCAATATGAAAACTATTGCTGATAGAGATTAGCTGTTGCTTGCTTAAATGTTCAGCTCATTTAGCTCTACAAAAGTCTCCATAGGGTTGAAGTTGTCAGATGACTCCTTATAGGGGTTATGGCCCTTTATAGGTGAAAAATGGTGTTTTGGCCTATAGAATGAAAACTATTGCAGATACGTGTAGAGAAAAGCTGTTGCTTGCTTAAATGTTCAGCTCATTTAGCTCTACAAAAGTTTAGGGTCAACATCAAGACCAGGTGAGCGATTCAGGCTCCTGGGAGCCTCTTGTTTAAGCATCACTATCTCTTGGATGTCTCACAAATGTGTTGTGTTTTATGTAACTGTCGGACCTTAAGATCACAATAGCAGATTTAGAGGGTAGCTTGGTGTCTTTGTTACCCAACCAATTATTTTGAAATACATGTACTTGTACAATGTCCAGACAATTGCGATCTCCATTTGATCTAATATGTCTTTGCAATTGCCTAGAATGGTCTTTTTTGTATGGACATATGAGTTGATCATCCTAGTTCGGTAGTTTTGTCATTACTTTATTCAAATAAGGAACGGACCATTTAACTTGAAGGGGTGGGGGGTTCCTAATTTTTTCTATGAAAAAAATATTCTGGAAGCAGAGGGTAAGAAAAAAATATTCTGAAGAAGGATTTCTGCCATATAAAATAATGATAATAATGAAAAAAAAATTCTGTTGCGACGCCTTCGAAAAATAAATATGTTTTCCGCGCTCTGCTACCCTCTAAATCTGCTATTGTAAACTTGATGTCCGACAGTAACACAAAACACAAAACGTTTGTGAGACATACAATAGATAATGAGGCCAAGGATAGATTGCTATAATTTGTCTCATCTAAAGGTACAAAATAAAAAAAAATTCTGACCAAAACAAAAAAAACAAGGCCCACCTTTCCAGTTAAATGGTCCGTCCTTTAGGCCTCCACGAACACAATAATAACAAAAGACATACCTGTAAACCCTTCGGTGTGTTTGATTTTGTTTGCAATGTGCTGGTTTCCAGACACTTCTAAGGCCGTAATGAAACAACCATAAGCACGTCGCCCCCTCTTCAGCAAGATGTCGAGCAGTCTCTGGACTTGTTTGTCCGACGTCTTTGATGCCAGTATACTTTCTCGCTCGTCCATTGCCAAGCAATCATCTTCAATGAGTTTGTCTATCACTTTTTCAAGCTGTGTGATGTTGTCTTTGATGTAGATAAGATTTTTCGTAATACATTTCGCGTCCATTGAATCCATGTTTTTAAATCCGGACGACAGACAAGTCTAGTCGTAATATGAGAAGGGTAGAAAATAAAATGTTAATTAGGACCTTTGTTTCTGTTTTAATTGAGTATAAACAATGGCTTAACCCGTGCATAAAATCTACGGAGAAGTAAGTTACAGTGAAACCTGAAGTCTTCGATTTATTTTGTCTAAAAAATACTACTTACAAAACTGTAACAGTGCATTTAATATCAGAAGAAGAAAAAGTTGAGAAAAGCAAAACTCTTTTAATTTTCAATCCAAATTATCAAGCTTGATTAAAAAATGTTAAAAAATATAGATGGCATTGCCTTAATGCGAGCACAGCAAAAATATAAGATGTCAATGAACAGCTTAATTGTATTTTTACATACCGTATAAGTTGAAGGAAGCTCCCCACCCCCCTATAACATGAAATATCAAAGACGTATCCTCTTTTTGGCCCTCATATGACGGAGCTCCACGCCTCAATTGAGGAAAAAAATCGTTTAGAATTCAGAATACAAGATTTAGAGGACCCCATTCCCGAAAAGACGTGGACAATTTTGATGCACTGTTTTGATCGATTTTTTTTTATTTTTATCAGTTCCTTTTCTATAACGTTCAGTTTGGGACGAGGTATCTGGCTTGGGTGAATTACCGTATATATAAAAGAAAATGTAAAAAAATAAATAAAATTTGTTTTACTTCAAAAATGAAGTAACTCATAGTCATCAGAATATTTTTCTCCTTGTTCTATATTTACAAAGATTTTTTTGGAAGGCCATTTGCAAAATTGGTAATTATTTTCAAATTAACATCGAACCTGTGTGCACGTGAAATTGTGAGAAGCATATCCGGACGAAAAAATCAATATAAACAATAGGCAAATTTTCGCGGGAACTTTCTGTAGAGCTCTCCGCTTTCGCGGGCATTTTGTGCCCGCTACGAGCTGTGCTCGCTATTAATGTCACAGAGGATGATTAACGCTAAAGCAAACCTAATAAAGGTTTATGCGAGCAGAAAACATAAATCGAATGATAAAAGGAATGTTTAATGATGATGAGAAATACAAAGGGTCTTCAAATGCATGAGGCGTGGCATATTCAACAACCGTGGGACCACCATGTTTTCCGTGTATGAACTGACAACCTTTCGAATGACGGCCACCCTATCTAAAGTCCCCAAGACTGCTCTAAGGATTTAACACTTCCTGCAAACAGAATCTCTAAATTCGGATACACTATACATGCATGCAATAGGCGCTTCTTAAACTACAATTTTAAATGTACAATGAAAATTGAAAAACGGATACATATTAGGCAATTTCATCAAAATAAACCTAATCTAATCATTTCTTATAGACTTATAGAATCATAGTCAAAAGTTTACTGAAACATCCTTTATTGTACATTTGCTGAAAGGTACAAAATGTATCAAAAATATGTGAGCCGTAAATCATATATATCACTTTGTCAGGTAAAATATAAGATGTGAAAATATGGAAGGTAAAAGAAAGTTGCGAGTACATTGCTCTTTCTTTACTGTTGTTAATTCTTGTAACGGTTATTCCTTGTTTTCCGACCATTGTGCTCTCCTTTGGTGGCTTTGGTACTTGGCTTGCTCTTAGTTTCAGATTTCAGCAAAGCAGGCGGGATCGCATTTCCGGAAATCATCTTGATCAAGATGTCAATCTTGTCCTCAAGCGTGCTGAAGCGTTTTGTTTGGTCAACCTTCCCCGACTCCATTTTTTCTTCTATGAGTTTGAATCGCTCCTTCTGCTCTTTACTCCACTGGTCCAGCATCTTCTTTTGCTCGTTATTGATACGTGCGAGGTTCTGTCGACTTGCTTGAAGATAGTTCTGTAACTTACCAACCTAAAAACAAAGGGGCATAACTCATATTACTAGACGACAATGTTGTTAATAGGTTTCTCCTTGAATTATGCATCTATATCATAACATAATTAAGACCAAATTAGAAAGTATGGGTGTCTTCTGGTTCCCCACCGTCCCCAAGTTTACATCTGTACATGCATACCCTTATATTTTTATTGCCTTTTTAGTTTTAGCACCATTAATCTTGTAACTTAACAACTATTCACTCAAGGTAAAAAAAAGAAGAAGAAGAAAAAAGAAAAAGAAATGTCTACCTACCTATCATAATATTTTTTTCCAGCGGGTTACAATATTTTGAACCCATAAAATATTGCCTAACCGTTGGTTGTTCTTACCGCTTTGGTATTTGTTTTTTTTAGCCCGCTTTAAATTATATGTACATGATTTTTTTGCGGTTTGAAACACATGCATCTGATCAATACTGATTTTTAGTAAGATGTTTTTGCAATACTGCTTTGAAATAATTGTACCTGGTTTCTAAGTATCATGATCCTGGCATCCTTCTCTTCAGATTCAGCTCTTTGTTTCTTTATTTTCTTCTCGTCAATATCCAGTTGTCCCTTGTAATAGTCAAGGTCTTTTTGCAGACCGTTTATGGTTTCTTCTTTCTCATCTAGAGCAAGCTGTAGGTCTCGAACCTATATATACGTGTAACAGAAACAGAAAAAATAATTTCAAAATCTTATGGTTATTCGGAATTCTTACATTGAGTACTCATTATTTGGGTTCAAATGCCATAGTGTTTAATTTTACTTAATGTGTTGTCTTTACATTCAAATGGTGTTTGACATGTTCTACCTTATTGGCTAGAGTGCCTCTGATGAGTCTAAAATAAACGACCTGTCGTAGCATAATATATTGATTAAAAAAACATAATGGCACTGGACGTTTTTGTTGGATTGGTTTTAATTGCGTTGTTTTTAAGCATAGCATAAAGCAACTGAAAAGTAAAATTAGATAGACACTGCATGATAAAATGTCAAGTAACCAAATTAGGAATTTCAATATACATTTGCAAATATATATTTGACTTTACTGGAAATCAAAGTTGATATTCATTCAAATGCACTTTAAAGCTAGTCCTGAAAATTTTAATTTGAATCCGTTTACTCATTTGGAAATTGGAAATCGTGCATAGACGGACTGACGCACAATTTAACATAAGGTGAAACGTAATACTGTGACAATTTGTTTTATATAAAAGGGAGACAATTAAATAATGATCGAAAACTTTAAGTTTGACAACATACCTTTCTCATAAGTTCCCTGGTATTGGAACCAGTATTCATACGCCGGAAAATATCCCCTTCAAAATCGTCACTGTTTTCTTTTTCTAAACACTTCCGGTTTTCTTCCAGGTCATTCTGAAGTTTTTGTATCTCTTTGTTCAGGCACTCTATCTTATGCTCCTTGATGGACAGATCTGACTGAAGCTGCTTGTAGCTCGTTGTCATGTCTGACAGCTGGACTTTATACTTCTGTTTTTCTTTGTACAGAGTGAGAATTTCATCCTCTCTGAAGTCATTTGCCTAAAATTAACACGTCACAATATCTCTTAAATAAACATAAGTCTAAGGGACGGACCTTTTGATTTAGAGGGGGGTTTGCAGTTTTTGTAAAGAAATTAAAAAATAAAAATAAATAATGTGGCCTCTACCAAATATCTGTCCCACAATTCTCCAGTATGGTATATAGAAAATAAATACGCTCGCTATGGCGGTTTAAATATTTCTGACCTGCAAAATTTAGAAAAATAATAATCTGACTCGACTTAAACAACACACAGCACAAAGAAAGCCTACTAGCGGCCTCTTCTTGACGAGTGGGCATTGTTGTATGTCTTTTAAGTGGTTTCAGACCCCAAAAAATGTTATGCGTATTGAGTAAACCATGTAAACGGTCCGTGAACTCCGACCAAAAATAAACGTAAACTTACTGTCCCATCGCTGGAGTAAGTATCCTCTCTTGATGGTCTGAAGGAGCTGACTGCAGTGTCATCTGAAAAAAAAATGTAATGTTAATTAGTTAATGTTATCATTTGTAAAGCATTAAAATAATTCAAAAGATTGTTCTAAAAATTCAAGGTTATTGTATTGTAAATAAGAAAACAAATGGTACCCTTTAAGACACACCTTTGAACGAAAAAAAAAAACGATGAAATTGTAACATTTTTTGTCTTACCAGTTTTTGCGTTAACGGTATTGAGGTGTTTTAAGGAACTATCTAGGGCCAAAAATATAAAAAATTGCAATATAAAAATCAATAAAAATACTGATAAACTCAGGAATGGTACAATGTTTAATCTGACTATTCCTCATAGTTTTTGAAATAGCGTTCCCGAACTACTGTTGATGGACAAACGGACAAAGTGAAAAGGATGTCGCATCCTCGATGCGGGACATGATAAATGTTTTATGTACCTGAAGAGTCCGTTTCCAGTATCTTGTCTGCAATCTTCTCATTTCCGGTACATTTCAGCGTCTCTACCAGTGACGTAAACGAGGTCCCACCTCCGGTAATCAGCTTCTCGAGGAGGGAGTTCACTCGAGTCTCCTTTGATGGCTCGGACAGAATCTCCGTCTTGTCCATCAGGGTGACGTGCCCATCCTCCATCAATTTGTCGATGACTTTTGTCATCCTCACTAAATTATTTTCAATGAATTCACAATTTTTTGTTATCTTTTTCGAAAGGCTTGGCTCCATGTTTATTTTTTTAAATTGAACTCGCTTGTATTCGACAGAACACTTCGTTTTCAACTAATTCATGAAAAAAAAACACTGCGTAAGTTTTTTTACTCATGACTTAATTGTCGTAAACATGACATAACAATAACGAACATGATTCAAATTCTAATAGTTTTCATAATTGCAATAATTGGACTAATTATTTATGGACATTTTTATACGTTTTGTATTTGTTTTCATGTGTTTGAAAAATTTACTAATGAAGTTTCTTATCGCTATTTTGACACCTTGCCAAATTAAAAATGAAGAGTACTTTTAAAGATAAAATATATTGCTTTTTAAATTTTCATATTTGTATGAAACACAATTGTTTTTTGACAATAATTAAATTTCAAAAGAAGCCTTGCAGATTCAAAGAAGATTTTAAAACAAAAGTTAGAATTAATAAATCGCTAGTTTACTTGTACCAGCTATAGATTCAAACAGATTAAATTGTAAATGCATTGTAGGTACAATAATGGTCAAAATGTACCCCCTTTTTCTGTGTTACACCCCTAAAAAGACAAAATTTAAGTGTCTTTTGATTTTTCTTTTTTCCTAATAAATTGGAACATTGCAGTACCTTTTACTTTCCAAAAATTTTCTCCACTTAAAAACGATACCAAAGATTAATTACAACCTTGACTTCAGCTAGATGTTGTTTTTATTCGGGGGGAAAGAGGAAAGAGAGTGTAAAATCCGTTTAATCGAAAACGCGACATTTAGGGCTTCTTCATCACACTAGTAGAGATATGCTGCTTTTCGGTTGTCTACACTAGTGGAATTTTATGGAAGACACTTCGTGCTCAAAGAAAAATACGGGGTTTATGTGCCTCAGATAAGAGCAAATGTTGATTTGTCATAGGTCTTTGTTTTGTCTCCTTTACCGGATTTGACACACTGAATTGGCTAATGACAGCGCAATAGGTGTGCTTTAGCAAGCAAAACTGCTTACTCTTCTGAACTTCCTTAGTTTGTTTTCGTTATACGAATTGAATTCACGTTGTTTATGCTTTTCAATTGTTTGTGTATTTCAATATTTTTTGTTTCTTCGTTCTATTCTTGTTCATGTTAACTGGTATTGTCCTTAAGGCATTCGAATGCCCGATTGGCACCTCTTTGCACTTTAAGACATAAGACATTCGAATGCCCCATTGGTACCTCTTTGCACTTTAAGACTTAAGACATTCGAATGCCCCATTGGTACCTCATTGCACTTTAAGACTTAAGACATTAGAGCCCCATTGGTACCTCTTTGAACTTTAAGACTTAAGGCATTTAAATGCCTCATTGGTACCTCTTTGATTCTTCTTTTTTCATAAGTCATTGAGCGTACCTGTTTATAACATACCGTGTGCTCGTTTGAAAATTATCTCATAACATTATTTACATGTGTGCGTATTCTAACGCAGGAGTGGGTTAGGGTACTGAATAACTACTTTGTAAAAGTATATGGAATTATTGAAAGAGAACATTAAACATATATAAACCCCAACGTAATTGCTTTTTTATGATTCTTATGAGCGTTTTAACGTTTGGAATTTTGTTCCTCATCAGCAGCACTAGAACCCAAACATAGGAAATCAACAAATAAAAAAAAATTGTTGAAAATGCTTAAAACCAAATGAAATCCGAATATCCATTCCAGGAATATCAGATATTTCTACTGACAATCTACGATGGAGTTAGTTAAATTTTTATAGTGGGAAACGGTCCAAAGCTGGTCCTTTTTTTTAGCAAATATGATTTCACAGGTCACTGTAGCATTAAAGTTTTCCTTGCCAAGTAAAACAGAAAACAATGTATTTCAAATTTGTTTTATTTACCTGTTTCTTTGTGTTTTTCCTGCCACTGGATGCTAAATTGTACTTGTACTTCTTAGTTTCTCTCTCATTTGTATTCTTAAATTTTCTTGGGAAATTCAAATAGTCCCGAAGACATTTAAAACTTAATTCTTTTGCGGTTAAAACTGCGTGTTAAGAACATGAGTCGTAAAAAAGCAGAGGTACCAATGAGGCTTTCGAATGTCAAATGTTCAAAAGGGCAGAGACAGAGCTAATAAACATGATAAACAAAAAAACGAGAATAGCATCAGGAATGCTTTATGAATTCTTTCTATTCATTATACAAATATAGCCTTTTAGTAGGTCGATACGAGAAAATATACACCTGAGGCATATCGACCCGACAACGCAGTTGGAGGTCGATATGCATATCTCAGGTCGATATTTTTCGTATTGACCGTGGTTGAAGGCTATATTTGTTATATTATTAATTCAACATTCTTGGCAATTAAAATGTGCTTTACATGTTATTGTGATCTGCAAGTAGTGATTGCAATCAATTTATATATTGTTAAGATTTCTCATACTGAAAACCTAGCATTCCAAAAAAGGTTAATAGTTTTGTGTGGGTAGTAAGATGGAAGAACTGACCTTTAAATTTCTATTCTATCCACTAGCGAACTTTCAATGACTTTGGTAGCATTCTAGGGAAAGACAGCTGACATATTCTTTATTTTGTCGATGAGACTGAATTCCCATTCCAAGAGTTATTCAATTTCAATCTACAATTTCCAATCAACAAATGAACAAATCGTTGCATGGGAATTCAGTCGTCTCTGCTGAAATTCTCATTTGAGAGTCGTTTTTTGCATATCTATACTACTAAAATAACGAAGCGTTTTTTGTTAGCCGGGTTGCAGCCTATGCCCCCGTCACACTGGATAAAGATCAAACTACGTTCTTACTAAGTCCTAAAAAGGCATAAAACGTGGAAAGAACTTGATGAGCGTATTAAAGACGTACTAGAAACTTGTATGGTCGTAGTGCGAACTTTAATGGACGTAGTACGAACTTTCTTGGACGTAGTGCGAACTTCAAGAACGTGAAGGACGTGGAATAATTTTGAACATGTTCAAAACAAACGTAGTGAGGACGTGGAGAAGTCAAAACGTAGTACAGACCTACTAAGAACGTATTGAGAACTTTATGATCGTAGCATGAACGTAGAAGGGACGTATCAAAAACTTCAAGGACGTGGCCTGGACGGTATGATTTTTTGTGCCGTTTATGCTACGATTACACTACGTCCTTAAAGTTTGCACTACGTTCGCCGTACGTTTTCACTACGATTTCATATAACGGTACTTTTCCTTCAAGTTTGTAGCACGACCATAAGGGCACGACCATAAGGAAGTTTCTACTGCGTCCTTAACACGTCCGTACAGTTTTTACTACGTTGACAATACGTCCTAGCGGTTTTAACGCCGTTTCTAGTAAGTTTTTACAAGGTTTTCTGACAGTTCACATGGATTTGTACAGAAGGTTTTGATATGTATTTAAATAAATCGGTTGTCCCTTGTCCGCCGGAAGAGGATTCTTTTATTCTGCATTTAATACACAAAGGACAAGATACTTTTTAAAATAATTATTATACTTTGCCAATAATATTAGTCAAAAATACTACCAAAATGTCGAGCTCCACGCCATACATGTATATATGTTGATTCTGTATACATCTTTATCAAAGCTGTTCTTTGTATTCGGCGAAAATAAATGACACCTGGTTTTTATTTGGTCAAGAATGGGGTTTTTCATTGACACTTTAGGAATAAGCTTGAATTATATTTTAATACAGGGCCAACAGCGAGCAGCAACCGCTGGTCACATTGAAGACTGCTGGCTGTTTTCTGTTGTGGATTTTTAAAATTGTTGTTAATGTTGTAGGTTGTGTCGCGTATACTTATTCTACGTCTCATTAATTTCTATCTACATAATTTACTGACTGAATCTGTACATCTACGAATGTTATATGATGCATGCTGATAATTACACATTTTTAGCATTTCTATACATGATATAAGGATGTACAACGGAACGATCCAAATTATCTTTAGTTGGGAAATGGATATGTTCTTGCCCATACTAATTTTCCATATCATTTCAGTTTTTTGTTTAATTTTGTGTTGACTTTTTTTTCCTGAATAGAGCACAGTGGATATCCTGAATTATTTTTTTTTTTTGAAGAAAGATTGATGTCAAATTTACCCTTAGTCTACACTTACAAATCAAATGGATGTTTCATTTATTTGGGTATATGTGTCGAGAAAATAAAAAATAAAAAAGAAGATTTAAAAAACGGGTCAAACATAGAAATGGCTGGAGTTTGCTTAAAATAGAGGAGATAAACGTCAGACTTGAAATCAAATCCCATGTTATGGGAGCTCATGGTGATGTTGTATACCAAATATTAAGCGCCTCTGGTGAGTAGTTAGTGAGAACAACTGCTACAAATCACTAAATTGTATACTAATGAACATTTATGTTAACAAATTAAAGTCAGTAAACAGGAAGTAGATGAGCGACAAACCTGATATCGAATCATACATTATAAAAGACCATGCTGATGCTGCTTACTAAATAACCCATGCACGCTAAAGAACTTTTCTGTTGAGTTCGATAATAGTAGGCTGAATTGGGCCCGCTACAATTGCCACACTGGTCGGCAAACTGCAAACAGGGCAGGGGATTCACAAAAGCATCAAGCTTGTTTTTCATAAACTAAATAGCTTTTATAAACTAAATATCAAAATGCTATGATTAGTAGATGCTGAGGAAACTGATAATTACAAAAAAGGTTCCCCGCCCAACCGACATTTACCATATATCCCTGGAATTTTCACTCCGTGACATCTGGCCAATTACAATGTACATCTTGCTAGTACATTGTCTTAAATACACATGTAGTATATTTGATGCATACATATTTTACAGGAGGCAATTCCGGGCGAATAATTAAAATTCAATGCGTGGTATATAACCTGACCAATAAGAGACGCTTAAGACAAAAGTTGTACAGCAACAATACGTACAAAAAAAAAAAAAAAAACACAAAAACACAATAACATAATAACTAAAATCTTCTGGTTTAAATAACACAAATGAAGCATCGCCTCGTGTCTACTTCAAGTGCATGGACAATTTAGAAAGTTTTTTTTTAAACCACACTTTGATATTTGTCACCGTAAGTTTTACTATATAAAAGACTAGTTCATGACTTATGGTACAGGCTGAACAAAAACCCGAGATAACAAGGTTTTGTGGCACTAAACTTTACCTTTTCATTGCGATTTTAGAATCCGCGTGCAACATAAACACAAAATAACACGATTGTGAAACACAACTTATGCAATTTTCATTATACATTAAGTTAGTTTGTCAAATATAGGTGGCTAAGGGTGGGTAAATAATGCGTCATGGAGTTTATGAGAGGTTTGTAGAGTAAACCAAAATAAAAATCAGACATCTAACGTATGCGCGGAGGTGATATTGCTGTCTTTGTTTTTAAACTGTCGCAAACTTTCTATAGAAGTACTGCAAACGAGCTAGTCGCAGTACAGTCGCAGCAAAAACTTAGTTGTAACGTAATGAAGACGTGATGAACGTAGAATACACGTAGTGAAAACGTGCTGAACGTAGAAGACACGTAGTAAAAACTTGATAGTCCTAGAAGGAACTTGGTTGTAAACTTGCAGGACGTTGCACGGTCTTTGTAGGTAACATAACAGGAATTAAGTATTGCGCAACCGGAATCAGACTGTGACAGAGCTTGAAGCTAGATATTAAAACTTTGCTGGACTGTGATTGGATTATAATATCAAGACTGGATTATCAATGTATGTTTTCAAGTTTTTAAATGGATGTAGTTTAATAAAATAAGAATAAAATTTTCCACATGATGGATAATTTTTTTTTGGTGATTTTTCAAACAAGGATGAAATTTTCATTAACACCGGAGAAAATTGAATGTAAACATCCGCCAGCTGAACTCGGCATTCAACAGCTCTCTCAAAAGGCGGTCAACATATGATTTGACACCACTTATTCAATGGGAAAAAGGTTACACCATATAGATTTAACTTTATTTACATCAAACACTCTTCATGGAAAGGTTGAAAGACTGAAAATAGTTGTTTGATTATAAAGGGGAAGCAATTACCATCATGTTCCCTATAGCCAAAATTATGTTTCTGTGTTTTCTTAACTCAAGCTTTTTATATCCACTTGTTTTGGTCTTATTTATTCATATCAAGTCTAATTGAAGTCCAGAGTCACATCATCACTTAGTATTTCTGTTTTTGGGCTAAAAAAAACACATTTTGAAAAATACATTGATTTCAATGGAATTTTATGCCGCAGTCACATTATTTGTCTTCTGTGTGTCTCTTCTTATCTAAATTACTTGCCGTACTTACTGAATAAGTCATTTAGTAAAGCCCTACTCACAAAAGCTGAACAAAACTTTCATTGATTTCATTATTTTTTTCAACAGCTATGGACTTAGCACCAGAATCAACATTTGCGCCATGAATGCATAAGAGGGAAGAAAAATTATGGATCAATGATAGGCTTCAACTATGGTTTATAAAGCATTCTTGCTCATACGCAGGTAAATTTCTATCAAATTCTGTATAACGTGTTGAAATATTTATGTCTGTTTTTCTTTATTTACATATTGCGACATGGCAGTTAAAAATATTTTAGACCGCCAATTTTCTAGGTACACAATTTTCATTCCTTTTCTTTGTTTAGAATAAATACCCATTAAACTGCTCAATGTGGAAAATAAGTAGCAATACTATGTATCTTTCCTACTAAAAAGATAAGAATAGAAAACATTGCTTAAAATTTTGCTTATTTAGATATTGTGTGTTGTTATATTTTGTAGGATTTTCATCGTTGGCCGCAGCCGAACAGTAGACATTCTTAAATCACCACAGGAAGTTAAAAAAGAGGTACAAAGATTTGAAAACTTTTCGTTATTCTTAAAAACAGATTAAAGTACAAGAAAAAAGTGTTTCGCGAACAAATATCATGCAGGCCTAACAGTATAGGTAACATAACAGGAATTAAGTATTGCGCAACCGGAAGTCAGACTGTGACAGAGCTTGAAGCTAGATATTAAAACTTTGCTGGACTGTGATTGGATTATAATATCAAGACTGGATTATCAATGTATGTTTTCAAGTTTTTAAATGGATGTAGTTTGATAAAATAAGAATAAAATTTTCCACATGATGGATAATTTTTTTTGGTGATTTTTCAAACAAGGATGAAATTTTCATTAACACCGGAGAAAATTGAATGTAAACATCCGCCAGCTGAACTCGGCATTCAACAGCTCTCTCAAAAGGCGGTCAACATATGATTTGACACCACTTATTCAATGGGAAAAAGGTTACACCATATAGATTTAACTTTATTTACATCAAACACTCTTCATGGAAAGGTTGAAAGACTGAAAATAGTTGTTTGATTATAAAGGGGAAGCAATTACCATCATGTTCCCTGTAAGGACGTCGAGAAGTAGTATTGAAAACCTAGGAGCAATATTTCATTCCCGTTTGCACTGCGTTCTAAGAACGTACTAAGAACTTGGTGGTCTTTGTCCCAGTGTGACGGGGGTATAAACAACAAATGCTACGACTAGGCTTCATATATCAAAAATAAGAGATGATTATGGCCTTTCAAAATTTCATTAGCACATATGCAATTATGTCCGCAGTTTGTTAATTAACTTAATTAATTTTTCCGGAAAAGCTATAGCCGTCATCGTTCCGGAATTACACGTATGAATAAGTTTACTGCGGTCATACTAAAATGCGCTTGGAAGCGCCAAAACTAAAAAGTTTATTCTTATCTGAAAATGAAAAATAATGGGTTATAAACTGTTACAGAATTATTTAATCAATCGATATGATAAACCTAAAAAAATACTAAAAAAACTAGAAGTACGTGTAGAGGTTAACTAGAAATGAAAACATCGATTTTATCAGCGCCATGATGATATTAGATAGATCTATATTGGTCATCACGTAACAAATTAATTTAGGTAGAATGCAGCCATCTAATTGACCGAAAATTGTTAATCTTTTCATATAGACTAAAAAAACTTAATAACCGCAAGATAATTTTCTCCGCGCAAGATCATCCGTTTTAATGTGTGTGTTTTTTTTAGACAGAAAATTTCATGCTTAATGTTTATTTGAACTGATTGATTTTTAAGAAAAGACTGTAAAATATTTTGTTTGGCGGGGTATAAACTTAATTTTGGCATAGCCCATTTTAAAAAGTCTGCGGTTAGAAATGAAAAATTTTAGGATCAAATATATCTCCAGTGCCGGTTTGATGTCCCCCCCTTTTTTTACAATGTTTGAAATAATTTCCCCTGTTTTCAGACAATATCAAAATTCCCACAAAACTTTTTCATTTAATTAGCTTAATATCAAAAATATATATATATAATATTTTATATTCGTAAGTTGAAAAAAAATTAAAACAGTTTAAAATTTATCATATTGTAGTTTTTTCCTACGTGTTAAATTAGGCTCAACGATGTCAATAAATTGACAAAATTACATAGCGATTGATTAGTTTAAACATACTTATTTATCCTGGATTGAGAAACAAGCTTAATGCTTATGTAAATTCCCATCCAGCTAGCAGCTTGCGAGTGAGGCCTTTGCAGCGGCCCCCATTGAACCTACTCTTATCGAACTCTATACAAAGGGGTCTTTAACGTGCATGGGGTATTGCTCTCCACATACACGGGTAAACCTTTTTTCGTCCATTCCGACGGACTAGCATCGTTCCTTGAGACCATCCTCGCAAATGGTGTCAAGGGAGAGTCGGAAAATTGGTTCATGAAATTTTCACCCCGGACGAGGATCGAACCACGAACCTTGGTGTTAGTAGCCCGACGCGTTAACCACTACACCACCGGCTCATTGATTGAAACTTATCCTGCCACTGGACATTTGTTTAATAAAAAACAATAAAAGATAATAAACTAAAAACTTAGTTAGAGTTAAATAATGCCGTATAACCTTTAATTTGCGATTAGCATACCAATGTAAGGCCATGCAAATGCAATGTTTTTTTATTGTGGTTTCTATTTTTAAAGCAACGCCAGCAAATTCGCGGGTTTTTCCTAGTGTTTACTTAAAATTTCTGCTTTGCCTTTGGAGTGTCTTCTCGGCTGGGGAATGAAACAAACCCAAATTCGAATGAAACACGTGACCGTGCAATATCAATTTTTTGCACGTGACACAAGTCAATATCAAAAAATATCACCAGGTTACCTGGTATGATTCAACTAATCAAATCAAGTAAAAAATATAAATTAATAATATTATGGATTATTTACCTTGTCTTTGGTTTTGTTTATTTGGTAGAACCTCGCTATTAGAACCTTACATAGCACACTTGGACCACTATCGATATTTTGAAAATGCAATTTAATACAGCGCTAGAGAACAGCCTTAATGTAAGCCTTATTGTTGCACATTATGCTCAAGCTTGAATACATCACTATGACCTTCGTGTTTCTTCGTTCTAGCTGTTCTTGTTCGTGTTTACCGGATTTGTCGTTGCATTTTGGGCTTTTGACACTCGAATGTCCCATTGGTGCCTCTCTGCTTCAGATGAAGAGAACATACAGCTTGACTCTCAACCATTTTCATATTTCATGTATTCATGTAACACATTTTGACAACTTTAATCTGTGTCCGTTGTTCCTTCAAAAGCATGAAGGACATAACTCAGGTGCTATAATATCTAGCAAGGTTTCTCATGTTTAAACACAATCTGCATATGGAGATGCTGGGTGAAAAGATTGTGTTTTGGATCGATTTGACAGCTTTTCTTTTCTTTGAAACGTAGATTTCCACTCTATTTTTGTCAAGAACGTTCACATGATGTGTTTTGAATGTAACAATATGGAAAATCAACACCAAGATTTTTATTATTATTTATTATTCAATGAATGAACATATACACGCACGTAACACTAATATTTTTGTGAGCCATTTTATATTTTTGTTAAACTTTTATAATTTGTTACATTCACCAATCAAAAGGTACATTCAATATTCACAGTTTTTTTTATCTTATTGTCATATTCTCTTTTGTTCATGTACTCATCAAGGAGGCCTAACCGTTTATCGAGGCATTTTGTCCGTTACGTGTTTCTACCATAGGTTAACATTACGGTTTTGTCCGTTATATGTTGCACGAGGCAGTCCGTTAAGTAGTTTTAGGAACAAAAAATTCATTTATTTTTACGAAATTAACTCTGAGGCTAAAATACAGTAAATAAGTAAAACTTGTGATAGATGTGTCCAAATGGTTGTTATTCACGAAAAACTTCCCGCAAAAACCATTTTGATTTGATTTGACACTTCTTCGCAAAACGGAAAGGCGGAGACCTACCCTCTGCAAAAATGTGTCCTTATAATGACGAAAAATGCATTAAAATACGTTATTTTCGTCATTGAAACATTTTTTTGTAGTAAGTCTTGTGCTTCTTGCACAAAAAAAGCATAAGAGAAGAATTTTCTGGACCAAAATATTAATATTGGGACAAAAATGCCAAAATTGGTATTACTTTAAGAAACATGGTCCGTTAAGAGGCACGTGACACTTTTTTGGTCCGTTAATGATGCATGTCTCACATTTTGAAAATGCAGGTCTGATGGAAATAAACCTTAATATAGCGAATCCCAATTATTAAAATTGGCAAAATCGATGATATCCTTTTCAGAAGATTCTAATGGTCCTGCGTCGTCCTGCGGCGTCACAAAAATTTCCGTCGCAGTTTTCCAGGCAACTACATGCCACAGCCTCTTGATATTTGGTATGTAGCTTCATTGCATAGTACTGTAAGGTGTAAAGCGATTTTATGCCCGAAAAATAACGACTTCCTGTTTGACGAATACTTAATGTTTTATATAAAATGGACATAGATGCCAAATTTTCGTCGCAGTTTTCCAGGCAACTACATGCCACAGCCTCTTGATATTTGGTATGTAGCTTCATTGCATAGTACTATAAGGTGTAAAGCAATTTTATGCCCGAAAATGAACTGCTTCCTGTTTGGCGAACAATTATAGAAACGCAGGCGACATATGCCTTCCGGGGAAGGCTCCATCTAGTCTTCTGTATACAAGCGTTCAGTCCTTTAATATAGTAAAATTATGATATGTCATATAAAACAAAACTATTTTAATCTTCTATCTATTTATGTTATTTAACGTCATAATAATTTGTCACAGGCATTTAACGGACCAACTTAACGGACAAAATAATATGTTATCAGGCTCTTACCGGACCATATTTTAAAACTTTTCCCCTATTACAAAATTATTATATAACATAGAGCATTGAAAATTAAACAGAATGTTGATACATTAATGTACTTTCTATGGATATCAACCAAAACATGTTTTTTTGTTATATAAAAAGAGAAATTGATAAAAATGATGTAAACATGTTTACATTTGCGACCTTTAAAATATTAAGGAGCCACACGCCTTTTCATTTTATGAAGTTTTATAGAACTATTTTTACACAAATGCAAATCGTATCGAACAGTCATTCATTTTCATTTTGACAGATGTAATTTTTATAAATATAAAATGCGTATTTATTATGATATAACAAATTAATTACTGACCTTCAGTGTTTTTTCTCGATTATACCTGGTTAACGGACTGTCACGGCGACTTTAACGGACCACAAAAACCGTGAAACACCTTTTAACGGACCATATTTCTCGATAAACGGTTAGGCCTCCTTGTCATATTACATGTAATATTCAAGTGGTACATGTACCAAATGCATGATGTAATGATGCTTTTAATTCGTTTTACCGTTACTAATATATTATTCTTAAAGTCTCAGAATATATAAAAATAGCCTCCCCCAATCCCCATCTACCCCATCAAAACATGCAAAAACGAACAAACAAATTAATAAATTTAAGATACCAAAAAGAAAGAAAACAGTTATAAAATGACACTAAAATAAACTACAATAATTAAAATGTAACAGTAATCATGCAATAACCAAGATACCTTTTGTAACATATTTAACGCTGGAATTCCAAATGACATGCTGACAAATTACAATTACTGCATGTATAAATGCTTAAAAATGTCCCCCAAAATAAAGTACAAAATATATACATATATAAAAAGACAACAATAACAAAACGAAACAAAGCCCTATAATTAACTATTTATAACAATGGTTGAAAACGTCACCAATTTTAACGCTGAAAGTTCTTGTAGCCATTCTTTTTCAGATTTTTTTGTGACGGTTTTGTTTGAAAATCCATTCTGACGTTTCTGCTCTTCCCAATTATGTTTAAAAGCATTTCCATCTTGCCATCAAGTTTGTCAAATCTCTCGTCGTCTTCTTTGCGGTGTTTCGCCAAGGCGTCGTTTAGCTCCTGTGTAAGCTTTTTCCGTTCGTTTCTCCCTGCTTCTACGTAAATCTGCAACTTACCTATATCATTTTTCAGCTTCATGATTCTCTCGTCTTTTTCGGTCATTGCATTTTTCTGCTCTGATATTTGGTTTTCGAGGGTGGCAACTAAACTTTCCAAATTGTTGTTCTGCCTTTCCAGATCTTCAATTGATTCCTGCATTGCTGCTTCCACGTAATCATCGCCCCCTGCCATTGGCCAACCCGTCTGCGTAGTGATATTCTTCCCAATTGGTCCATCAATCTCGTCTGTACCTACACGTATCGTCTGCATCTTTGGTTTGACCTTGTCCTTGAGAGATGACGTCACGCGATCTAGCTCCTCCCTCTTTTGTCTTTCGGATTCTTTCAATTTGCTCTTGAGCTCTTGGACTTCTTCTGTTAATGATTCAATATCGCCAGATTTGCATTCGTTTGCCGACTTCAATTTCCGGTATTTTTTCATCAATTCTTCGTACTTCATTTTATGAAGTTCTCTTTCTTTGATCAACTGAATAATTTCAAGCTTTTTATCATCAACCTGTAACAACATGTAAATCGCTATATTTTAATGCAAATTGAAGATAAGTACAGTACAAAATTACAAAAAGATGCGGAACTGACCGGCTAAAGGTGGAACACAAAGGATATGCTTCAAATGAAACAACCAAATGCCAAAATAAAAACAAGTGCAAATATCTTAAACTATTATTAAATTATAATCACGGAACATATTTCCATCAAATAATTAAAAATAATCATTACATATACTAATTTCGGTCTCACTGTCTCGGTCCAACAGATCGTTGACGGAAGATAAAGCCTGAAAAGCTCAGTGATTGTATGCAAACAGCTATATTTTCCAGGAACTATTAATATAAGCAGGTACATGTATTGTCGACTGAATTTGTTTGGTTAAAATTGCCCTTTTTTCAACAACAACAACAACAAACAACAACAACAAAAAACTAATCAACACAACAAAAAAATCATCATTCTTTGTCGGGCCCGTGGAGCAGATATGGAAATCTCGGATAAATGGATGTGTCAGGGCGAATTTTAATGTGGTCCTTACACAACCTATACTAAAATGTCTACATGTATACACGCATCTAGTAAGATAAAAGAAAACTTACCAGCAAAATTGTATCTTCTCGGCTCAATCCGTCTGAAACATCTAAAATTAGAAATTTAAGTTCTTTAATTTAGTCTAGAAATTAAACGCATTTCTGTTTGACATTTCACAATAAATTATTTCTACGACTTGATTCAATTTGGTAAAATAATTCGTTTTCGTATCAAGAAGCAAGCATAGGATTTTCATGATAAGAAATATTGTCACGGTGGTCGAATTTCAAATACAATGTTTACAAGACAGAACAACGAAAAAAAATAGGAAATACATGTAAAAACAGGACTGTGTTTAGCAAGCTATTTATATGTTTATATTTGTATTCAACTTGAAGAAAACATATTACTTGTTGATTATAAGGTACCCTGAAGTAATAATCTTGACAAAATTGTCAAATAAAAAGAAATACCCCAAAATATCAAAATTAGGCTCAAAGGTCGTTTTATAAGAAGTTTATAATTTTGGCTGAACAAGAGAGTAGGGTTACATGGAGGCCGAGGAATCTTTAAAGGTGTACAAGGAAAGATGGAGTACATAATACCATGTGGATGGGAACGGGAAAAAGAGATCAAGGAGTCGGGAATCGGGATCGATCGGTGGGGCGAGAAGATGTGTTTATCCCCCTTTAGAACAGGCCCCTCTATATTTACCTGAATAATTGTCGTTGTCCAAATCTACTTGTAGGTTTTTCTCACCAGTTTTCACACTCCCTAAAAAGAAACGTTTATATCCATTTAATAAACATATTTTAAATGTAAATTATGCAATTCTGGATTTTTTTGTCAGATTATTTGTTGTTATATATATCAAATTGTCATTTTTATTGTTCATTGTCATAGATCTCTGTCGTTCTGAAATTATTAAAACATCTTTGAGGTTAAAAAGTCTCGCATCCCTCTATTTTAAAATAATTTTTAATTTGAAATCTAAGTCTTTTATTCACATTTGTTCTTCGGCCAAAAAATAAGCATGAAATAGCTTCTACTGTTGCAAACTTCAACCAACAGGCGTTGCACATCTACAAAGACTGATTGACTGTGTAAATGTAATCAAAGGCTTTTTCAAAAAAAAGGAATCACTATGTATATAAGTTTTGTGTTTCATAACTTTCTTTCAATTTTCATACTAATTAATATGATTAAGGCCCTGCCTTTTAGCGAGCATCGAAAATCTATACCTTTTAAAAATAAATCCATGTGCTCGACCGGCTAAGTTTAACGTGAAGAGGGAACTTTTAAAAAAGGAATAAGATAGTAGCAAAGTCTGACCCCACCCAACCAAAATCATATGCACTTGAAAAGTTGTTGTTAGAATATCTGTGAACAATAACGACTAATTAAAGATTCAATTATTTGTGCAAATAATAAATCCTGTAAGATTCTGGGACGACATTAAGCGGGGACGAAATTATCCATTTTATGGATTACGTGACGTCACTTCCTTGTCAAAGTATTTCGCGCTTCTTCAGCAGACCAGAACAACATTCAGATTCTGTCAGGTTTTGTGAGATTTTCTGAGTATCAGTGTTTTATTTGAAGCATTGGTAACAGAGGGTACATTAAGAAACCTGGCGGAAAAAACGGTAAAGTAAAAATATCATGCGAGTGATTGAGGAAATTAGTGAAACCCCTTAGGATGGGACTCTTCTATCATTTTCAATTTCAGGTAAGAACCTTTTATTTATTATTATGAGTAGGTGTTATTCAGTAAATTTATGTCTTTCTTTATCTTATTTTATCTTACTTAGAATTTAACAAAGCTTGGTCAGTATCATGCATTTGGTGTTACTAGTCAATGGGACGATGTTGCCAAAAGCTAGCTCGGTAATTTCCGGAAAATCGTTTTTCAGCGGAAAAGACCGAATGGTGTTTCAATAAAAATCTGAGTGTAAAAATAAACAAGTGGATGAATGAGGGTTTTATCACTGTTTTTAAAGTTCATTTGTTTATATTTTTGCATAACAGATTATGATGTATCTTTTATAAGCCCAGAGGGTTGATTGTTTTACTTGCTCCGTGCCTATTATTTTATTCATTCCGTAAAAGTAAACCTGTTCCGGTTTTCATGTCAGTATATTTCTGGAACATCTCAAAACATGCATAATGCCGTAGGGCTCGCATCTGCGATGCTCGCTATTATTTTATAATGAACAATTGAAAATTATATTGTCCTGTGTACATTCTCTAGGTGCAATTCGAGTATTAGAAAACCTGTTTGCTATCGACAATATTTATTTTGTAACTACAAGGGCGGTCTTCCATGGAACACGTACAAAATGTATATCGTCTGCGTCTTGAAATATCCAGTAAACAGGAAATATATGAGTAACGGGCATAAAATCGATATTGTACATGCCAACTATCAAGAGACTCAGACATGCAGTTGCCCGTAAATTTGCGTGACGACGACGCAAGGCAACAGATACATGTAGTGTCAAAGTCACTCCTTTAAGTCGCTTTGCAACTCATTGCAGGCGACATAAAAAACAAACCGTGAATTTCTATAGTTGCCCGGTCATTTAGCTCGGCCAAAATTTTTGGGACATGAAGGTACGTCCTTTCTCAGTGACAAGGAACTGATTTAAATAGATACTAAAAATGTTGACCAAAAAAAACATAACAAAAACACCAGTTATAAGACTTTAATTATACATGTACCTTGTTGTATGTCTGTCTGTAAAAGTCGCTCTGCAATGTGCCCATTTCCTGATACCCTTAAGGCCTCAATGAGGTCGTCGAACCTGCCCCGCTTTTTCATCAGCTCTAACAGAATATGGCTTTGGTTGTCGGTGCTTTTTTCCGTCAGGATCTCAGCTTTTTCTTCCATACTAATGACATCTAGTTCTATTAGCTTATCCATAACTCTACCAATCTGTGTGATATTCTCCTTGAAGAAAACAAGATTTCTCAAAATACGTCTGGTCGAGCCGGGGTCCATGTTGTAAGGTTCTATCGAGAATCAGGCAAAAATGATGGCTTTCCCGAACCTACATTTTATTCCATATGCGAAAGTAATTTTCAAACTGACTAAAACTTATGTTTTCGTGACTTAAGAAAGGGCCAAAAAGGTATTTTTTCTTATTTCGTATGTCTTGTTAAATTGCCGAGGTCTCTTTGTTTAAGTGACGAAAGGACGTTTTGTATCTATTGTAACAGTAACTCATAATGCAGATAAAAGTCTATTCTTTTCAAACTATTATAAAACTGAAATTGGAACTAATTATTATAATTAGTGTTACATGGACAATATAATAAAATTACAATTTTAATTATTTCGAATTCGTTGATTATTAGGTGAAGTGGTTTTACCATTTGTGTATTTAAAGTATGATCTGTTACCCATTTAAAGCTAGTTTGACGCGGTTTTTGTTTTGTCTGTAACTTTTAAGTTTGCATTCCTCTTTTGCATTTCCATCTTGTAAACTTTGACACCTTTCATGGGCTTCTGTAGAAAAACACAAATTTTCTGAAGTCTTGAGCAGTTCCCGGAGAAGAAATTTTGTTCAATTTGAATATATTTACTATTAAGACCAATTACCCCTTAGCATCAAAATAACTGGGACATAACATGTCTTTCATTTTATGACTTAAAATTGACTATAGGATCACAGAAATAATGACTGTTTGTTAAGATGGTTACACATTAATTAACAGTAGAATTAGTTTCATATCTAAATTTAATTTAACTTTTAAAAAGTAAAGAAACCCGTGTGTTTATCTATACGTGTTTTCACCTGCCTTTCCGCTTTCTGTGACCAGGTGCTTCGCAATCTAGAAGCTACATGTAGCCACGAATTTATCAGCTTGTTCAGATATCGATGACAAAACGTCATGATATCGCTAAAGTTTCCATGAAACTCACGGACGAATAGGTTTTGAGTGAAGTCGGGGGATTTATGAACATTTTTTATTTGTAATTTGAGGAATAATGCAATCTTTAAAGTGTTTTATAGTTTTCTTTTTAGCAACAGGTAGAGTATTCGAGATTTTTGTAATAAGGGACTGACCATTTAACTTGAAAAGGGGTATTGGGTTTTTGTTGTGGGCAGACAGATATTGATTTTCAGCGTAGAGTCCCCCTTTCAAGTTAAAACATAAACTACCTTTTTTAACTATGAGTTTTTTTTACTGAAAGAAAAAATAACTTAAACATGAAAAAGTTTTAGATTGAAAGATGAAATAATGCAGTTACTAAACTTTTTACGCGATTTTCATAAAGCATTTTAGAAATGTAAATCGTAAATGAGAAAACAACAGAACTCTCCCTTCGTTGGAGGCTGCTAGTGGATTTACATTGTTTTTTTTATTTCTAACTTTCAATGTACCGTTAGTTGTGTGAGCTGTGTCGCGTACACCTATTCCACATCTCATTATTTTCCATATGTGAAACTTTAAAATACGCGTTATAAATAAACCGGTAGTTTCAATTTCCATTATTTTTTTCGTTTATGTTTGTTTTTTAGCATGCACAGCAACAAGCAGTCGTCAAAATAGACCGGAGAGAGTACGGTCGAAGACCAGCAAAAGATTTAACATGCCAGTTTTAAACATGCCCGCTAGTGGACCCGGTGGCAGTCCAATGGGCGGGCCTTTTCACCATGGCCCAATGTCCGGTCCGGGCATGGTGATGGGAGGCGGCAACCCAATGCAAGGTCCGATGACCGGAGGTGGCAGGGCAATGAATCCTGCAATGGCCGGTCCGCACTCGCCAGGTCATAGTTCTATGTTTAGTGGTTCCAGTTTTGGTTGTGTACGTCATCAAATTGTGTGTCCACGTTGGTGTCTAATAATAGATGAAATGGGATGTCACTCCTGTCCGTGTGGTCCAGGTCAGTGGGTTTATTTCAAAATTTCAAATTTAACTCGTTTTGAGAATGTTTTGTTCTTGAAAGGTGCAGTTGCTCACCGAATCCTTTTATTTTAAATAAAACGATGCTGGTTATAGAATTGATGGTGTTTCTTTTGCCCGTACGTGATCCTTTGAAACCTTCCATCTTTTTCACATATTATTTCTGCTTGATGACCGATTCTTTAAGATTACAAAATCAGAAAATGGTGTTTCCTATCACTTAGAAAACTTATATTCATGTAGATTAAAAAATATGTTTTATACAGAATTTGAGATGTTTGTAAATCTAGATTTTTTATATTTTTATCTGAATTAGCGGCAGGAATGGCTTTGCCACAAAATAACTTGATGTCTGGCATAATGTCGTCTACCACCGGAAACTATCAAAGCGCGACATCTACATCCAGTGAAAGTAATACAAGTAACCAATGTATGGGGCAAATGCTCTGTATGTCGTCTTGTAAGAATTCTTATACCCTTGGACCTCTAGGAAGTGATGGGTGCCGCTCATGCACTTGCCAATCAGGCTCAGGTAGAGTACAAATTAAAATAAATAAATAAAAAGCCATCAAAACATCTTCGTTTTTAATAAATCAAGCAATGTTGCAAAACTTAACTAAATGAAAATGACTTTCAGTAAATTACATGTATAGAATATACATCATTAATTGATAATTGAAACAAAATGCAACATTTTAGCAATCAAAATTACAAAAAAAGCCATGCAGGTTATAAGTTTTAAAAAACTGATCTGATGCAAACTTGTTTTCTTTTTTTATTATATGCATTATAAATAAATAACTTTGACTAGAGTTTCCTCTTGTCTTCGTCTTGTTTACAATTGTTTAGGCTATGGTTATGGTGGAGGTAGTGTTTCTAGTGGAGGCTTTACCGGAAGCGGAAGTGTAGGAGGTGGCTACACTTCTGGTGGCGCTGTTGGGGGCTATACCGGAGGTAATACTGGAATGACAGGAACCGGTCAAGTTTCAACAAACCAGGTGACGTATGTGCAGAAACCAAGAGAGTGCACTGCCACCCAGCTGTGTATTCAGACGTGTGAAACGGGGTATCAGCTTCGAGCCGTACAGACGGACGGATGTCAAGAATGTTTTTGCCCTCCAAAGAAACAATATGTTTACGGTACTTGATAATACCTGTATTCAAACCAAATGCAATAATAATCGTTAAAATGTTAGAAATTTAATTGATGAATATGTTCTCAGTTCATTATTAGATTCAAAAGTATTTTAAATGAAAGGTATTTCAATAAATTATTTACCGCTTGAACAAAAGAATACACTCACTGATTTTTTATTCAGTGACCGAGACCAACAATGGAATCTTACTTTTTGTATTTGTATCTTTAATTTCAAAGGCATTAAGTTGTAATTCCTCATCTTGAAAAAAATGATATCATTATCGTTGTTTTATCTTTTTTTTATTTCCAAAGTCCAACAAGTCGTTCAGCCGCCAAAGAAGGAGTACGTCTACACCACACAGGTCCAGACATACAAGCCGGTCGTCAATACATTTACCTGTAGCAGCACTCTGCGTTGTGATTATGGGTGTAACGTAGGGTACAAGTGTGGGCCCGACGGATGTCCTGTCTGCGAATGTATACACCCTCAAGGTAACTTCAGAAATGTCAGGTGACATCACACTCTACATGTATGCCTCTTTAAAGAAATCATCTCGATGAAGCCAGATCAACCATGTTCTCGAAACGAAATACACTTTTCACATTCTCTAGATGTTAAAATGAACTGAGCAAACAAAAATAGTTTTATGCATGTACTACTAAAAATGCCCTGCCTGCCCCAAAAATCCGTTATGCTCAAAAGTTTCGTTCCTCAATGTACATGAAAAATAAGAGAACAACAATTTAATACAAAGAGTCTGAGACACTGTTGTATAATTATTTTTAAAAATATGCATATAAAATCTTTCTATTTCTTAAAAAAAGTGCGATTGCTGGACGGTTTATCTCCATAGCTTGAAAATAATGGCTTCTGCATTAAGTTTTAACATCTTCCTGTTACCTGGTTACGGTTATTTGTTAGACAATTGCTTACTTGAACTTCAAAATGCCTTTGTTTTTTTTCAGTTGTAGGTCTACAAGTCGAACAAATAATTCTCCCGCAGTCGGTGCAGTGTACAAATACTTTCTCCTGCCCAAGCAGTTGTCAGTTGGGATACAAGTGCGGACCTGATGGTTGTCCCACTTGTGAATGTCTTATTGCCGTCCAAAGTAATATAGTAAATGGAGGTATGTGTATTCTTTATATCTTAAAGCCGTCCAAACTAATGTAGTAAATGGAGGTATGTTTCCACAAGTATGTGTTACAGCTGTTGAAACTAGCACCATAAATGGAGGTTCTAATTTGTGTAAAATGAAAACACCTTAGTAGGCACGCTCACATAACCCACGCTTTCAGCTTTTGTGCTGTAAAAATAACCTTGAGCTCGCATTTTTAGGCGGGATAAACACTATAGCGATTAGACACGGCTTTAGCTACGATAGCCTTTCCGTAACTGATCAATCAAAGCTAGCCGTTGGTCGTTGTGCCACGTCACATATCAATTTACATATAAATATACACGCGCTCACAATATATACATCAAATTACTATTCTATTTGTCTACGAAAGATAAACAACCTAAATAAATAAATACTAGTACTTTCAGTACTTTGATTTTTTTACAAAAGAAATTCCTGATATTATGCCCAACAACTATTGTCATTCTTCCTGCATACCGAGTTTCGTTAAATTCTGTTTAGTAGTTGAAGAGGAGTTTGCATCCCCGATATGATGAATTAGGATTTTCAGCAGATGTCTATGGCCAAAGAACCGTAACTCCAACAAAGTTTAGAAGAGACATATGCCAATATGTTTCGCTAGATTTTGTAGTTTAAGAAAAGTTGCATCCGCAAACTGTGATCACAGACGGGCGGACTGAGAGGCCGACGAGAATGTCAAAAATGTAAACACCCACAACTTCGTTGCGTCGGGTATAAAAAGTTGTCGTATTTTATATACAGGCAAATAGTGTTGAGTTGTTTTTTTTTGCAGGCCACATGTTTTTTGCTGAATGTTTCAATTGTGCTTTGTAAAGTTGTCTCTTGTTTCCTTTGAATTCTCAATTCGAATGACATTGTGTCCCTTTATTTTCTTTGGTGCATTAAATGTTTTATTTAATACATATAAAATATCAATATTTTATTATTATTTTTTGCAGAATGTGTTGACTGTGATGACATCGATCGAGTAAGACCTCAGTATGTCAGACCACCAAAACAATATGTCGTTGTTAAACCGCAAGTGGAGTCTTGTCACAACTGTGAAACAACGCAACCACAGCAGGTTGTGTACCTTCAAAAACAGACAAAGTGCCACGATTGTGAAACCAAGCCACAAATCGTGTACCAGAAACCACAACAGCTTGTTTACATCCAAAAACTTAAACCACAACCACAAAAAGTTGTATACGTGACGAAGACTCAAACGCAGACGCAGACTTGTCATGGATGCGAAACTGTGCAACCACAAGTTGTGTATACGAAACCACAACCACAGAAAGTGGTCTATGTTAAACAGCCACAAGAGGTGTGTCATAATTGTGGAGAAAAACAAACTCACAGTAGTAAGTTGTTTAATATCATGTTAAATTTGAGAACTTAACTTAAGCGCCTCTGATGAGTCGTGAAAAGACTGAAACTTTGTTGCAATTTTAATTTCTAGCTTTGTTATGTTTAGCCCTGCTGGTGAAGTTTAGATTCCCCGAGGTTAGACCGCTCTGGAATCAACATTATTGTGTTGAGGAACACAGCAAGTCTATAAATAATTCGTAAAATTTTCAAATTGGCAAAACCAAAAGTCTTTCCTATCCCAGATATCTAATACATGTACATAATTCGATTTTCACACGATATTTTTTTTAAAATCTTTTAATCTATGCTATTCAAATAGTGTTTGGCATTTTTTTCAGGCGTAACTTCAGTACACAGAGTACCTCTGATTAGTCTGATTAGACGAAACACGCATCGGGCGTAACAAAATTGATTGTCTGGAACTGAGTGTTGTAATTTAAATTTGTATACGAATCACAAATACTAACACAGGGCATTTTCTTTTATGGCACGAAAACAATGGGGATTAGAAGTTTTCGATTTTTTAAAGCTACGAAAAATCTATACTTCATACATTAAACCCTCATAAATAAATCAAACAAGAGAGAAAAACCACCTCTTGATGAGTCTAAAAATTACTTGCATCGAAGTGAAATTTTAATTTTCCTACTATTACAATCATGACAGTACTATTCACTGAGATAAAATATTCCTTTAATAGTTATATTTAACGAATTTATTATCACATTTTTTTTCATTTTTTTTTGCAGTTTTAATGACACATCTGGTTTCCCATGGTGGAAGTTCCGGTTCATATATTTATGGCGGCGCTTCTTCTGGAGGAAGGTCTTACAGTGGAGGGAGTTCCGGAGGCGGAGGGATTTATAGTGGAGGATCATCTGGAGGGAGTGCAATGGGTGGAGCTATAACTGGAATGAATTCAGGTTTATTGAGGATATTTAAAAGATCAAAAGTAAACTGTTTCCTAAAAGACAAAAAGACACGATTAAACCAAATTCAGGCGAATTGATACTTATGAATAAAACGAACAGGAAAACGTGTGTTCTGAGAGAGTTTACAGTTTACAGTTAATTATAGTTTAAACTATAATTAGATTATGTTTTCCAATAATTCATTTTCGGTCCGATATCAAAAAACGGTCGATATGCTGATTGTAAAGTGCAAATTTCAAGGGGTTACCTCCATGGGCAGCATTTGAATAAAAAAAAACTTAGAATTTCGAAAACAAAAGTCAATAGATACATGTATGTGTGGAAGAAATAATGGAAATCATATAAAGCTAACTACAATACGGATAATTCGTCGTTATCATGTGAAAATTAGAAATTCAACGTTGAATGGTTTTTTTTCAGGAAATTGCCTGCCTTTACGTCACGACTGTGAACCATCTTGTATTAAATACGACACTCCCCATTGCAGAAGGTGTGAATGTGAACAGCGTAAGTAAAAACAAATTAATGTAAAAGGAGGTGACTCTCCGCCGCCATGTTGGCATAAAAGAAAGTTTCAAATTATTCATGTTCATTTTATCACCCCATTCAAAGGTGGATATACATGTAGGACCTGCGTTGGACAGATTATGGCTAGAAACTGTATGAAACAAGAGGCAGAAGATTTTTTTTTCAATATGCGCCTTTCCGTTTGGAAATTTCTGAATCCGCCACAGCCATTCATGTTTATTTCCCGGATATAGCCCAAATCGTGCTGCTTGGTATGTTAAGCAATAACTAAGTATTCTAAATTTGAGAGTTGATTCATTCCAGAAATCCTAGGTGTTGAAATGCCAAAGGTTATTCGGTATAGATATTTAATGATGTCAAAAAACATGCAAGTAAAAAAAAAACTTTTTGTTTCATAGAAATTAGAAAGAAATGGTAAAACGAGATGTTGAAAACGTGTAAAGGCGACACAGCCTACAAAAAAAGGAATATAAAATTAGCCAGCAGATTTAAATTTTACCAATGTTCGATACTTAATGCTCTACAACACAAGAAGGAAAAGTTGAAAGTTGGCGATTGAAAAGTTGGACAGCAAAGCTGTGAAAAAAATTCTGAAGAAGGATTTTTGCTATATAAGATAATGTTAATATTGAAAAAACAAATTTTGTCGCCAGGCATTGAATATCAAATAGTGCACACTAGGGGGGAGATTGGTTATATGAGATAAAGAAAGTCACCAAAACAAATAGTATATTAAAATTGTACATGTTAGTTAGTTAGTTATTGCTTTACTCCCAAGCAGCACGATTTCGGCTATATCCGGGAGATGAACATGAAAATGGTGATACAATGAACATGAAATGATGATGAAGTGGAGGAAATGGGGACACAAGGCCAATCGGGTAGGATAGTTTTGACTGCCACTGGAAAAGGGAGCGATGGGTATGGACGGGAAATTTAGCCTCCTGCATGGGGATTCTACAGGTCCTACTCTTACCGAGATCTGCAGCAGTGTTCTTTAACGTGCGAGGAACGTGACATTTTTCCCAACACGGTGCACCACTATGGTTTGCGGTCAGATTTTCCGCATTATCGCCTGACGACCCCGCATCTCTCGATGTCAGGGCTGTCCCATTCAACCACCTGGGGCACACATCCCAGTCGCTTTGTGGGCAAAGCGGCCTGACCCGATGTCAGGTTTCTGAGCGCTCTTTATTGGACTTTTACCGACAAGCTTAGCGCTGCTGCGGGCCTATTCGCCTCCCGGGCCGCGCACGGGACAAAATTGTACATGTACGGCCTGTCTGATATGTATTTAGCGCAACTTAAAATCTTTTTTTTTATAACGCTCTATGTTTTGAAAATTAAAAAAAATAAATTTCAATTCACAAGAAAGACAATTGATGTTATTAAAAATTTTGTTTTCTTTTTTCTGTTTCAGCGAATCCACAATTTGCGGGATTGTTACGGGGTAAAAAATAATAAAAAAGTAATACAAAACTATATAGTGATAATTTATTTAAAAGGTAGATATTGAAGGTTATGGTTTGTTCGATGGTAAAGATTTATGATTTGTGTAGGTTTTTTTTTTTCGGAAACGCCGGATTTTTACCATCCAAACAGAGTTGCAACATTTGACCATGTGACCTCTATTTTCTTCTTAAAAATGTCTTTAATATTTAATAAAGAAGTGATTAATATAGTTTTATCAAATTGTTTTTTTTCTGTCCTTGATAGTGTTAATGCTAAGCCTTTGAAAAATAAGAGAAAACTTTTCCATTAAAATTTTAACATCAATATATTGAAAAAGAGGTAACGACCCTAAAATTTTTGCTTGTTTTATATCCTTAACGTAACTCGTAAGGCATCAAATTTTTTATTTTTTTTTCAATAACAGTAGCAACAATTCTAAACACTTGAAAAATCTATTCAAAGCAGTAAAAATCCCGTTACATGTAATATGTTTATGCGAGATACAGACAAGTTTTCCGTTTGAAAGTTTGAAGTGTTCTATTTCGAAAGAACAGTCCCAAAACAGCTAAGTTACATGAGTTAGTATGAGTTATCCTTCTTTGGTCAGTAAGCGGATAAGTGTTTTAGGTTAGATAAAGGCGATGGCCATAAAATGAATGACAAAACATGTATTGAAATGATAACGGTGGGATGGAAACATAAGAATGGTAAATTTCAAAGTCCTCTGGAAAACGACGAGGGTAGGAGTGGAAACAGAACCGATTTGAGGCACCGATAAGGATCCTTTGCTTGAATGGTAGATAATTAATGGGATGTGAAATAAGTGTACGCGACACAACCTACAATATAAACGACAATTTAAAGAATCCATAACGGAAAACAGCTTTTGTGGTAATCTGTCAGGTTTTCCGTATTTTACTTGATGCAGCTGACGACCTGCTTATTCAGTTACCTGGAAATATCCACAAAAACCTTGTAGTAATAACCCCCCACCCAAAAAAAATCGGAAAAAAAATGAAAAGCGTCTGTCTGTCTGAAGCGGCTTGCGGGTGCACGGTTAAAACAATTTGGTAACAGTTTTCTTCGCAACTATTGCATTCATGAACAAAAGAAATTTCCATTCAGAACATGAGACTTTATTCAGTATTTTGTTTTGCTGCTTCCATGTCATCCTGAAACAAACAAAAAATCTGCTTGTGAACGAATTAAAAAGGAGTAAATTGATAACCCAGAAGTATTTAGAGAGCAACCATTTTATTTTTATGGAGGATGCCAAAAAAACCATAAAGACGTAGTTAGAAGGGAAAGTGTTTTGCCTTTAAGAAGGAAGGTAGCGTTTTAGGCTGTACAAATTTAAATTTATAAAAAATCAAGAAAAAGTTGTAACTGGAACTGCCTTAAAAACGTGTGAAAAGTGAAAAACATACAGTAAACATAACAAGACAAAACATTCCTTTCGTGCCCCATCTACGAAAGTGGTAAGTATACCGCAGTCCTCGGGTCTGTTTGTCCGTCCGTCTGTCAAAAAATGCGAGATTTGGGCATTACATGTAGGTACGTTGTTCTTTTCTTTCGTTTCTAAAATTACATTTTATACTAAATACTTATACACCTACGTGCTATGTTACTACCGGACTAGAAGAGGGCAGTTTGTCACACCATAAAACCTTGTTTAATCCTCCATTTCATTTGAAATACCTGTAACTTTTTCGGTGTGTCTTCCATGTTTAGTCTTTTTTCTTGGGCATTGAGATTGATCTATAAAATTCTTTTTTTTGTTATAACCTTTATTTTCAACCATACCTGCTTAAATGTTGACGGAATAAGTTACTAGTAATTATATTTTTTCCTGACATTTATACAGTTTCAAAATAAATATCGTCATTTAATGTGGCCCATTCATATTGAAGATTTTTTACAAGTCAAAAAGAAATGCTCCTCATCCTCTATACAAACGTTATGCTTTTTTTTGCAAATATTTTTTGTTAAACTTACCTCTGTAACAAATGCATTTAGAATCGACACAGTGGGGAGAATGCCATCTATCACAGCTCAAAGACCGACAGTCATCCTTGTCTGTGCATGCCGTTCCTAAAATTTGAATTAGAAAAAAAACTGTCAAAGTAAAAAATGGCCGGATTTCGTTAAACAGGAAGTAGGTGAGCGACAGAACTAAAATCCCACGTTATGGGACCCCACCCTGATGCTGTACATGTATACCAAATAACAAGTGGCTTTGATTAGAAGTTGATGAGAAAACTGTTACGAAATTTTTTCCCCGCCCACACGCCGCCCTAGTTGCTGAGAAAACTGTTACGAAATTTTTTCCCCGCCCACACGCCGCCCGCCGCCCGCCCGCTCGACATTCACCATTTTATAACCCGGATTTTTCACTCCGTGAAATCCGGCCAAAAAATGAATTTTCAGATTTTCAACATTGAAAGTAAAGGTAAGGGTTGTTTAACATCATACAACAATATCCCGAATGCTAATTCCGCAGGCTAGCCCGAGGGAACCAACAACCCAACAAGGATGACATTTCTAAATGTTTCCATCTAAAAGTAACACTGTAATTTTATTGTACATGTATTTTGAATTCATCGTTTAGCTCCTTGATTTGAAACTCGTCAGTAGATGATTATTTTATGGACCAATTTGCGAAGCTGGTCCAATGAAACAGTGCTAGTCCTTCTGGGCTTCGGAAAGGAGGAAACTTGTTATCCTGTGGTTGGAGGGAGCAATACGATGCAAAGTTTGATAAGGCTCGATGAGGACAACTACAAAGGCCACACTCGCAAACTGCAAGCTATTAAAGAGGTGTGAAGAGAGTCTAGGACAAATTAATATGGTCAAACTACAAACAGACTGGAACATTGAATTTACAAATGGAACTCTCTTGTCTCATGTTTTCATTGCCATTGTCTGTTTATCAATGGAATCAAGCAAGTTCCCTATAAATCGTTTGGCATCCTTTGGATCTAACTTTGCCATTTTTTTTTCAATGAAGGATTCATGTCCATTGTACTAAACTTAATATGTTTGTAGAATGTTCATAAGTTTTGTACGTTTATCTGTATTGCTGTGGCACAAATTTTTCTTGACAGTTTTTACAATTTGCATTGAATGTCTTGGCACCAAGTTTACTAAACGATACATTTTACAGTTTTCACATTAAATTTGCTTACCCGAATTGCCGTGACACTCGCATTTGTGATTTATACATGAAACGTGTTGTCCAGTGGCCGTACAGTTATTTTGAGCGGCATCACAGTCGGCCGCTATGGTGCAGGATCTTATCACATCTGTAAATGAGTTAGAGATTAATTACTTTAAGTTTTAATTTCAAAATGATTTAAAAAATCTAGATTTTCCTTAGCCTTGATTATCCCGGCTTATCTGACCCGACCCAAAGTGGTCGTCCCCTTACAGGCTTAATTTAACGATAGGAGTCAATAGTTTATTTTCAGACTCATTGGGAGTCACGCAAAGTAACTGCAAGTTCGATATATGTATACGAATAAAGATTGATCAACATTAAAGATAAGATATAAGCGAATAAGGTGAAACAAGAGAGCAACATTTTTTTATGAATTGATGGAGGCCTATGGCTAAATTTGAAATAAAAAAGGAAAATGCCCCCCCCCCCCAAAAAAAAAAAAACAAAAAAAAAACACACACACAAAACGGAATAGAACGAAAGGACCATCACAGTGTTTTGACACAAAAAGGGAGGAATATGTTTTAGGTTGTAAAATTACATGCATGCATGGAAAATGGAAGATAAATATATGGTCGCGTAAGCATGTAAAAATACAGGCTCCAATTCCCCTCTAAATAAAATAAACCGAAAATAAATACTGTGGATTCATTAATTTTCGTGGGTACTAATTTTCGTGGTTTGACGAAAAAGTATCAGTTCGTGGATTTTAAAATTCGTGGTTTTGAAGACTGTAGCATACAGATCAATATTAAATTTCCTTTTCGTTGGGTATCAAGTTTCGTTGGTAAAGGCCACCCACGAAAATCACGAAATTAATACCCCACGAATAATAATGTGCTTAAATTTTTAAAATGTACAAGTCTTACATTCTTTTAAGTTATTTGTTTGGTTTTTTTTTCACCCATATATATTTATTTCCTCGTAAAGCAAAACAAACTTGTCTTCATTACAAAATGAATATATAGCTGCATGGTACATGTAGAAAAAGTCTTACCGATGGCGTAAACAACAAAAATAAATGCACACAAAGCTGCTATTTTCATGATTCACAATATCACACGAAAGACACAGCTAAAACGGACTGAATATTCCGTAAGAGAAACAGCTAAAACCGACGGAAATGTGAGAAACTATCTCTTATTCAGTTCATTATCTGACAAAATCATGTAAACGACATCTGTAAGGTTCACATGTTGATATTCGTTTAATTCATGAAATAATGTTATTTGGAATCCGATCGTATTTTCGGCCAAACTTATATAGGTAACGAAGCAAAATGTGATTCGTTCTAACTATCACTTGCATGACAATGAAAAAAAGTTTATGAGTAATTGAGAAAACTAATTCAGAATTCAATTTAATTTGCCAAGTACTTTAAAAGAGTTTCGTTGAGTCTACCTGTTAGTCATGTATGTTGTACATGTAGAAGTTAAGATAAATCGTATGTAAGGACTTCTCTTAATATTATAAATATCTTGAAAGTCGGCTATGAAAGTTTTCTGTTGTAATCAGAAAAAAAACTCAAAGTATATAAAAAAAGTATTTAACAAAATAGAAAAATTCGAATCCTGTTCAGATGTTTGCATATATTTTAGAAACAATTGTTCTTTTTATATTTAAAACGAAAACAATCAATTGATGAATGACAATACTTTTTTTAGCTCACCTGGACCGAAGGTCCATGTGAGCTATTGCCATCACTTGGCGTCCGTCGTCGTCCGTCGTCCGTCGTCCGTCGTCCGTCGTCGTCCGTCGTCCGTCGTCGTTAACATTTTTCAAACGTTAACTCCTCTAACACCATAAGTCCAATGGCTTTTAAATTTGGCACAGTTGTTAATTAGCATAGGTAGTATAAAACTAGCGTGGGGATTTTCGATTCGTTGAAAAACATGGCCGCCATGGCTAAAAATAGAACATAGGGGTAAATTGCAGTTTTTTGCAAATAACTCAAAAACGGTAACAGATATCAAAATTCTGGCATAGGGTAAAAGTGATCAGCACCTCAAGATCTACCTGCCCTGAAATTTTCAAGAAGATCCAACAACCGATGTAGGAGTTATTGCCCTTTTTCTGGATTTTTTCAAAATTTTGCACTTATTTAGCCCTATTTCTTGAAAACTGTACAAGATATTTTAAAAATTCAAATTGCATATGATTAAGCATATCAAGATCTACATTTCATGTAATTAGGTCAAAGCTGTAGAACCATTTCTTTTAGGAGTTATGGCCCTTAAAGCGTCAAAATTTACCATTTTTCATTACTTTTACCCTGAATTTCAAAGATTAACTTGTCTGACACCCAGTGTTCTCCTTTTTTCAAAAAGGTAAGGTGGGTGTTTTGAAAAACCACTTACCAACCGGGTTTTTTCTACTGCTTAACCCTTATCAATTTGGACCCCCCCCCCATTGTTCTGACGACCCCCCCTTTTTGTAAAATTCTTGATCTGCCCCTGAAACCCTTTATCAGAGAGAGTGATTGTTTTAATAAAACCATAAAATGCACATTATACATGGTATACAAACAAAGATACAGTAAAAATAGCCTTTATTAAATCTAGGCATTTTAAGAATTTTCTTTTCTTTTTCTTTAGGCTAGAGTTATCTTTCTTTGTCTATTAGTTAGCCAATATGTTAATTTTCCCGCCAAAAAGTCACATGATCACAGCTCAAATGTAAACAAACACACTTGATCCTTCATTAGCATTGCAGAAGTTATGTCAGCAAAAATTCAAACTTTATTGTATGTTTTATGTTCTTTTTGTGGATTAAACTATTTCTAAGTTGAAGGTAAATATCAATATTCTTTTTCTTTCAATGAAACCTTTGAATAAACCACATGGATGCATGTCGTACTGGACACGTGCCAGCCATTTTTTATTTACATTTTCTCCATATTTGATTGGATGATGAGAAATTTACATAGAATAAATTATTCTTAGCACCTCCTGTTTTACCTTGTCGGCAAATTTCTTTTATGTTTGCTGGTCACCTATCGATCTGTGGTTTTAATTGGCTTGGGTCGCTCAATGTCTTCATTTAATTAGTAACAAAAGACCTAATTAAACATTAATTTTTTTGAAAATTGCCGACCACCTTATCAAAAGGAAAGGTGGTCGGCTCTGGAAAAAAGGTGGTCGGCACACCCGGCTTAAATGGCGAATGGAGAACACTGGACACCATACATCCAACTTCAACCAAACTTGGCACAGTTGTTTAATAGCATTAATGCTACAATTCTATCGTTCGATAGAATTCGTCAAAAAATATGACCTCCATGGCTTAAAATAGAACATAGGGGTCAAATTATAGTTTTTTGCAAATAACTCAAAAACGGTAACAGATATCAAAATTCTGATGGGAGACAAAAGTGACTAGCATCTCAAGATCTACCTGCTCTGAAATTTTCAGGAAGATCCAACAAACGACATAGGAGTTATTGCCCTTTTTCTGGATTTTTTCAAAATTTTGCACTTATTTAGCCCTATATCTTGAAAACTATACAAGATATTTTAAAAATTCAAATTGCATATGATTAAGCACATCAAAATCTACAATTCATGTAATTAGGTCAAAGCTGTAGAACCATCTCTTTTAGGAGTTATGGCCCTTAAAGCGTCAATATTTACCATTTTTCATTACTTCCCCCCCCCCCCCCCCCGACTTGTCTGAAACAGTAAGACCAACTGCATCTTAACATGGCACACTGTTTGATAGCTTTTATGCTACAACTCTATCGTTCAGATTTTTGATTCGTAAAAAAACATGGCCACCATGGCTAAAAATAGAACATAGGGGCAAATTTTATTTTTTTGCTAATAACTCAAAACTGGTTTCAGATATCAAAATTGTGCAAGAATCAAAAGTGATCAGCATAATAAGATCTACCTAACCTGAAATTTCGGAAAAGATCTGACTGCTGATGTGGGAGTTATTGTTCTTTTTCCTAATTTTTGCCAAATTTGCACTTATTAAGCCCAATGTCTTGAAAACTAACCAAGATATTTCATAAATTTAAATCACATATGGTTAAGCACAATAATATCTACAAATATATGTATCTGTGTAGTTCAGGTGAGCGATTCAGGCTCTTGGGAGCCTCTTGTTTTTCTTTTATCGATCTTTATTTTAGTTTCCCTGTCCCCAATACATTCAAATATCCGATAGCTGAAAATATTTTTTTTTATGAACAATCAGTCTTTTCAGTTTTGGTCTTTGTTTTCATTCATTCAAATACCAGTTGCTGTTGTAGAGTCTGTTATGTCGCAGTTGGATAATTTTCCTTCCTCGAGATAATAGCAGAAACAGCGGGAAAGAAATCTTATTTCTCTTTTGTTTAACGATTAGTTATTGATATTATACCGTGAAATCAGGAAACACGTTACCGTAGAAGAGCTGCAGTAATAAGGAATCTTTGTCCGATCAAGTAGATTATGCACATTTCTCCTAGCTAATGGGGAGGCGGCATAATTTCCTTTTAAAGAATTGAATTTTATGCTTAGTTTTCACAACGAAATGGCTTTTTGATAAAGTGTTAGGAAATTATGCCAAACTGCTAAGCGAATATTTAAGTTTACATAGATGGAAATTTAAGCAGAAGTTTCATCAATTCCTCACCAAATAATATCTAATTTTACATTTCCGGAATCAAATGGATTTGTCTCTTCCTCTTATAATGATTCGAAATCTATTTTTGGAAATAATTTTTCTGTTGACTATATTATCACTAACATCCTGCACGATTCGAACTTATGAATTTTATTTTGAAGAAAACGAAGGTGTAGCGAGTACTTCCGGTTTAACAAAATTCAAAGTCCGTTCGCCACTAGAGTGCGCGATAAAATGTTCCGAACACAGCATGTGTTTCCTGTCAACTTATGACGCCATAGCTGATGATTGCTATATTGCTACAGATGGTTGTTCACTGACAAACACCGTCCCTATGACAAACTGGAGCGTTCTTCACAAAACAGGTACAGTAATATTTTAAGAAGAAGAGGCTACCAAAGGCATGAATCGCTCACCTGACTTAAATGACTGATAGAATGAAAATAATTATTTGCATATTTCAAGGAGAAAATCCTGTGAAGGAGCATCATATAACTTTAACTTATGAAGACTTTTGTTGAGCACATAAAAGCCAAACATTCAAGCAAGCAAATATTTTCCTTAATCTTTAATAGGTTTAACCTGCAAAGCGAAAACCAAAAGCTTGACAAATAAGGGACCATAACTTTTATAAGGGGTCATGACAGGCTCAATCTAATGAATACTTTTGTAGAGCATAATGAGCTGAAGGTTTAAGCAAGCAACAGCATTTATTCTATTTGCAAGTTTTCATTCATTAGACCAAAAACATGAAAAAAAATCTCGTGTCACCTTTCAAGTGTCGTCATCTGACAACTTCGACCCAATGAAGAGTTTGATAGAGATCAATCAGCTAAAGGTTAAAGCAAACAACAGCTTTTCTCTATTTCCCATGAAAAGAAAACACTTGTTTTTACCTTTGAAGGGTTGTACCCCTACATGTATAAGGAGTCAAATAACCAAATGAAGACTTTTGTTGGGCTCCATAAGGTTAAGGTTTAAGCAAGCAAAAACTTTTCTCTATCTGCAATAGTTTTCATCCTATCGGCCAAAAACATGAATAAAGGCTATTTTTCACCTTTAAAGTGCCATAATCCCTATAAGGGGCCATCTGACAATTTAAAACCCATAAAGACTTTCGCAGAGCTTTTGACGCTGGAGATCGAAGGTTGAACCATGGGTTTAGATGAGCTAAAAATGAAACGTATCAATATCAATGCTTTTTTGATAGATTTCAAATACTAAAAATGAAACTGTTTTTAAATTTGTAATTTCAAGTATGATCACTTGTCTGCAGGTCTTAATGCTTTTGAATAAGATTCAGCTAAACCCTGGAGTTTTTTTCCCGTATACTACCCTTGGTTGATAACCCCCTGCTAAAATCGGTTTCTATTTTCAATTGACATGTTAAGTACCTGTATTAAAATTTCAAATTTTTAACGGGAATATTCTATTTTTTTTTTGTAACTTTTAATTAACTTTTTTTCCATTTTGAAAGACAATATTCTAATAAATTTGGAAACTAATTTTATAATTTTCAACTTTTATAGAGAATGTTCTCATTTTTTGCTAACTCATATTACATGTATATATATATAATTTTATTCGATGTTAAACAATATTCTTATTTGTTTTGGAGTTCTATCTTCTATTTCTATTTCAGGCGATTGTTTTAAGAGTTGCAAAGGTAAATATTAAGTAATGCTATGTAAAAAAATGTTACCTTTTTTTCCAGTGGTTTAGATACCACAGAAAAAAAAGTTGGTTGATAGTTATATCGCCATTTCATGTACTGATTTTTTTTTTTGGTCGGCAGTCACCATTTTTTTTTTTGGAAGTTAAAAAATCGCAAATCGCAAGACCTATCACATTAAGCAAAAAGTGCCATAATGTAGCTGAGGTTTCTGATATAATTGCAATTCACTTTTTAGTGACACCACTCCTAGGAACACGCGAATCGATCCAGGTAATTTTTACTAACACTTTATATAGGCGAATGGAGTCTAAAGATTTTTACTAACAGGTTAAGGATTTTTCATAACCCTAATTTATGTCGTATAGAAAGCCGTAATGGATCTCCACATTAACAATTTATTCACAAGTGGTGTCAATGGGGAAATGTTTAAGTTCAATGAGTTCGACAGTTCAATAATTTCACTGACGTACAATTTATATTTCGAACGAGCGCAGCCTTAATAATTTTTAAGATAACTTATCTCATTCGATTTGCTTTGATAAGTATAAAGTCAATGCATTTGATTATAAAAAAAAATTTTTGCGTTGAGTAAAAAATAACTGGATCGATTCGCGTGTTCCTAGAAGTGGACACATCTTATGATAAAAAAGCTGGTTTATTTCTCCTTTGTTTATACAAAAGCTTGAAGAAAATCGTCAAACTGACATCTTTGCTAGCCAAGGGTTTCACTACACACATGGCAAAAGAAGTTTGTCTTCACGAAAAAATAATTAACGTTAAACTGTATTAACACTAACAATAATGCTACAATGACTTAAAGTTTCAGTTTAAACATTAATTTAGTGTTATAAATACTAAATTTAGGCTACTTTTTACCTAATGTTCGTGTTCTAGAAGTTTAACGTGTAGATATACTCTAACACTCCAACAACACGCGTATCGAGCCAGGTAATTTTTACTAACACTTTATATAGGCGAAGAGAGTCTAAAGATTTTTACTAACATGTTAATGATTTTTCACAACCCTATTTTTATGTCGTATGGAAAGCCGTAGTGGATCTCCGCATTAACAATTTATTCACAATTGGTGTCAATAGGGAAATGTTTAAGTACCGTGAGTTCGACAATACAATAACCTGAAAAACGTACAATTTATATTTCGAACAATCGCAGCCTTAATGAAAAGTTATTTAATTCATTTTGCTTTCAGTATAAAGTTAATGCAGTTGATTACAAGAGAAATTTTTTGCGGAGTTTAGTAAAAATTACCTCGATTTGCGTGTTCCTACTAGTGAATATACATGTACCGGTACTATCGAAGTTTTGAACATACATTGACATACATGATAGATTTCTAGCGTAAATATACAAGTATAACGTTCAACCAAACTTACGAAACGCTATTTTCTTTTCTTGACCATAATCGTCGCCATACGAAAAAGTCTAAATGAGGCCATAAAAGTATGTGTGTTTCGGGTTAAATGCCTGAAAGGTAGTGTAGGTAGGCATTTATATATTTTTTTTATTTCTATTTTTTACCTTGAGTTAATAGGAAGTAGAGTTCTAGTTTACAGTGCTTAAGGAAAAATGAATGTAAAAAAACGTCTAGGGTCGGCATGAAAAAAAGTAGGGTAGGTAAGTGCAACCAGAAACACGCATATTTGAAAAAAAATATTTTGCCTAATATGTTTTAAAAATATTTCAATTTGACTTTAAGACATAATATTTATAACATGTCGCCAATAGTAGCAACATTGGCGTTGCATTATAAAATGAGCATACATGTATCTATATGGCATTGAGTTTATTCTCAACATTGGGTTGCACTATTGTCAGCTAAGAATACCCCATTCGACCATACGGTAAACAGGCAGTAGATTAAACTAACGGAGGCACAGTACAAGTTTAATAATGTTACAAATTTGAAACCAATCCTTACATTAGAAACCAAGAAGTTTGTTATGAAAATCTTCCCTTTTGACTTCAAAATAGTGAAATTTTGTAACAGACAGTGTGATTACAATGTAGCCCCTGTCTAACAAGTGAAAAAAAAGATTTTTACAGCAAATTCTATTTGTATCCAGTGTTAAAAATTCTACAGCTGTGATATAACATGTATAAGGCAGCTATTGTTAACGCTTTGTTCTTTTCAAATTTCGTACACGTCATTTAGCACACATGACCGGCAAGAAATGCTATTTGTTTTTATTTTCAATTTATATTTTTTAAATATCGCATTATTCACTAAAAACAATGTATTAGCTTGTTAAATATTTATAACTACTTTAAATTTCGGGTACGTCACAGGGTTAAACCTGCCTCATTACAATAAGGGTGTTACGGGTTCTCGTGGAAAAGACCTCGCCATTGATTCATCACGTATTCGCATTTAGTGGTTGGTAGGTAGGTTGGGATTGCAGTTTTATGCATTTGGGCCAGAAAAGTCGATTTAGAAACTACAACGCGGTCACGCAGTCCCCTCAACACGAACCCCGCACAGGAAGTAGTATATGTAATGATAGATAGGGGCAGCACCAAAGACCATGCGGTCACTCAGTCCCCTCAACACGAACCCCGCACAGGTAGTAGTATATGTAATGATAGATAGGGGCAGCACCAAAGACCATGCGGTCACTCAGTCCCCTCAACACGTACCCCGCACAGGTAGTAGTATATGTAATGATAGATAGGGGCAGCACCAAAGACCATGCGGTCACTCAGTCCCCTCAACACGAACCCCGCACAGGTAGTAGTATATGTAATGATAGATAGGGGCAGCACCAAAGACCATGCGGTCACTCAGTCCCCTCAACAGGTACCCCGCACAGGTAGTAGTATATGTAATGATAGATAGGGGCAGCACCAAAGACCATGCGGTCACTCAGTCCCCTCAACACGTACCCCGCACAGGTAGTTACTGTAGTATAGTGTAATGATAGATAGGGGCAGCGCCAAAGACCATGCGGTCACGCAGTCCCCTCATTCAAAAATGTACTGAATAGAAGATAATATGATACATGTATAGAATAAGTGTACACGACACAATCTACACTATAGACGACAATTTAAAATAATCCACAATGGAAAACAACCAGCAGTCTTCAATGTGACCAGTTGTCGCTGCTCGCTGTTTTTCAATTGGCCCTGGATTGAATGGTTTTTTTTTCATATTTTCATGATTTTGACTCTTTTTAATATTGTAGACGGCGGCACATTGTATTATCAAAGCTTTTGTCAAGGAAATACAGCACATGCGTGGTGTTATCAAAACTATGAAGTTGATATGATAAAAGCAGTCTATGGGAGTATTCCGTGTTCTCCAGGTAATGCTCAGTTGAGCAACTTTCCTTCCTGTGGGAAGTACGTCACAGATTTTGTATCAGCGTCATGCAGGACTAACTGTTCTTCATACGTGGTGAATGCTGCGAGCTTCGGAACGACAAACTGCGGAGGGGGTGAAAATCTTTACTATGAATATAGATGTGGTAAGTTCTTTTAAACAATGAAGATATTTGAATTTAATGTTTTGATTAAATTAAGGGAACCCCATTTAATTTTGACAAATTGGGCTCTTTTTAACTTTCCATTAAAACAATACATGTAATCTGAAATCTCATTTTAAAATATTGCTAATAATTTGAAAAAAAAACAAAGATTTTCAAAATTATAAAGAATCAAATAACTGTTTACCTCATTAGCTAAAGCAAAATGCATGAATTTCATGAAAAGAATTCGCACGAATGATAAGTTCTTATTTTTGCGCGATTTTATTGTAAATTTTTTTTTGGAATTTCGTTCGGCATCATGTCAAATTAATACGAAATATTTTTAACATATTTTCGTGCGTAATTCGTCTTTTGGGAAATGGTGCGAAATCAGCATTTTGTGTAGACATTTAAGCCTATGTAACTATGAAACCCTCAAATGCTTGGTTACTAGAAAAAAGAATTTTACTGAGTGACATTGAACATAATGGATAGACTGCGTGAACTATTGCTAGATCAAGTATATCATAGGAGCGAAATTATTGCAGATACATGTACTTGGTAGCTAGATCGTCAATAGGCATTCATATTGTGTCATATTTCTTGTGTCAGCTTCGACATATTACATTAAACAATACTTTCATGAACCCGAAGTGCATACAATGAATTGTTTTTGTACACCTTTTAGACGTATTTTACCCAAAAGACCTACATGAAGAATAAATAACATGCCTCAGTAATGTTACGAATATACACGTACCTGTTAGTCAATAGTCATACACATACGTGGTTGTCAATAGTCATACACATACGTGGTTGTCAGTTGTCATATCCGTACAAATGTTTGTCAGTAGTCATATCCATACATGTTTGTCAGTAGTCATACACATACGTGGTTGTTAGTAGTCATATCCGTACATGTTTGTCAGTAGTCATACACATACATGGTTGTCAGTAGTCATACACATACATGGTTGTCAGTAGCTCTACACATACGTGTTTGTCTGTAGTCATACACATACGTGGTTGTCAGTAGTCATACACATACGTGGTTGTCAGTAGTCATACACATACGTGGTTGTCAGTAGTCATACACATACGTGGTTGTCTGTAGTCATACACAAACGTGGTTGTCGGTTGTCATACACATACGTGGTTGTCGGTTGTCATACACATACGTGGCTGTCGGTTGTCATACACATACGTGGTTGTCGGTAGTAATATCCGTACATGTTTTTCAGTAGTCATACACATACGTGGTTGTGGGTAGTCATACACGTACGGGTTTGTCAGAAGTCAATCAAGAACGTGGTTGTCAGAAGTCATACACGTATTTGTTTGTCAGTAGGCATGCGCGTACTTGTTTGTCAGTAGTCATACATGTACTTGTTTGTTAGTAGTCATACACGTACTTGTTTGTCAGTAGTCATACACATAATTACGTGGTTGTCAGTAGTCATATCCAAACGTGGTTGTTAGTAGTCATATCCGTACATGTTTGTCAGTAGTCATACATATACGTGGTTGTTAGTAGTCATATCCGTACATGTTTGTCAGTAGTCATACATATACGTGGTTGTCTGTAGTCATACACTTACGGGTTTGTCAGAAGTCAATCAAGAACGTGGTTGTCAGAAGTCATACACGTACTTGTTTGTCGATAGGCATACACGTTTTCAGTAGTCATACATATACGTGGTTGTCAGTAGTCATACACGTACGGGTTTGTCAGAAGTCAATCAAGAACGTGGTTGTCAGAAGTCATACACGTACTTGTTTGTCAGTAGGCATGCGCGTACTTGTTTGTCAGTAGTCATACATGTACTTGTTTGTTAGTAGTCATACACGTACTTGTTTGTCAGTAGTCATACACATAATTACGTGGTTGTCAGTAGTCATACACATACGTGGTTGTCTGTAGTCATACACATACGTGGTTGTCTGTAGTCATACACAAACGTGGTTGTCGGTTGTCATACACATACGTGGTTGTCGGTTGTCATACACATACGTGGCTGTCGGTTGTCATACACATACGTGGTTGTCGGTAGTAATATCCGTACATGTTTTTCAGTAGTCATACACATACGTGGTTGTGGGTAGTCATACACGTACGGGTTTGTCAGAAGTCAATCAAGAACGTGGTTGTCAGAAGTCATACACGTATTTGTTTGTCAGTAGGCATGCGCGTACTTGTTTGTCAGTAGTCATACATGTACTTCTTTGTTAGTAGTCATACACGTACTTGTTTGTCAGTAGTCATACACATAATTACGTGGTTGTCAGTAGTCATATCCATACGTGGTTGTTAGTAGTCATATCCGTACATGTTTGTCAGTAGTCATACATATACGTGGTTGTTAGTAGTCATATCCGTACATGTTTGTCAGTAGTCATACATATACGTGGTTGTCTGTAGTCATACACTTACGGGTTTGTCAGAAGTCAATCAAGAACGTGGTTGTCAGAAGTCATACACGTACTTGTTTGTCGATAGGCATACACGTTTTCAGTAGTCATACATATACGTGGTTGTCAGTAGTCATACACGTACGGGTTTGTCAGAAGTCAATCAAGAACGTGGTTGTCAGAAGTCATACACGTACTTGTTTGTCAGTAGGCATGCGCGTACTTGTTTGTCAGTAGTCATACATGTACTTGTTTGTTAGTAGTCATACACGTACTTGTTTGTCAGTAGTCATACACATAATTACGTGGTTGTCAGTAGTCATACACGTACGTGTTTGTCAGTAGTTATACACGTACGTGTTTGTCAGTAGTTATACCCGTACATGACTATCACACCATCCCACGTCAATTGTTTATAGCAAGGAGTGGAATATCATGAAATCTCACATTTTCTCGCAAGACGAGATTTTGATGATACTGAAAATTCTACCCATCAATTCATTTGCTTATGTTGATTTTTTTTAATCAAAACTTTATCAATTACTAAAATTTAGTGTTTAAATATTATTTCTAGATAAAATATTTTTTTTTAGCATTAACCATTTTAAAACATGATTCTTTCTAGTCGTTGCATCATGGGTAATCTCACAAAATCTCACTATGCAACATGTTTGTTAATCATGTGTAAAAAGTGATGGGATTCTTTTTATTGGTTATAGATACTGTCTTCTGTGTTAAAAATTCATTAGTCTTCTGTTCAAGGTTTTGTCATAGATCATCATGTTTTTAAAAGTCTAAAAGTAATGTTTCCCTAACATAAATAACTTTAAAGATAAATCGTTAATCAAACAAACAATATCATCTGATTCGAAACTTTCGTGTTAACAAGCATATAATTTGAATTTATTGACAATTCTGGCCGGAGAATAAAATCCGGGATATAAAATTGCGAATGTTTGTTGGTCGGGCTGGCTGTCGATGTGCGGATGGGAAACATATCTTATCTTATAACTTATCACAGCCCCTTGATAATTGGTATACAGCTTCAGCATGGGGTCTGAAATATCAGTTGAACGTTTTAGTCTCTCATATTTATGCAAAGAATCCCAGAACCTAAGTGATCAAAATTGATCAATGAATATTTTCAAGAAAATGTTGCTTTTTTAATTGAGCAGTATTTTTTCATATTAAAGTATAGGCATTTTAGCAAATTGTGAAGAAAAATGTTATTGTATAGGGGTATTGCGTCAAACAATTTTCATTACCGTTAACTATTTTAACGTTTTTTTTATATTTCTGTTCACTAAGGATTTCAGCCCTATTGCTCATTGGTTACGCGTCTGTCTGACAAAGATAAAAATTGATAATCGAAGCTCTTAACTGTATACACATTCTGCCAAAATCTCCCGTGACTCAAAATAGGATGAGAAAAAAATCCTTTCTGCCGGAAGTTTTCAACTCTTCCGGATTTCGGTGGTTTTCGACAAATCTGCACATGCGCAGAAAAATGGCACGAAATAATAGTACATCGTCCCTCAATATCTCACCCAATTTGTCCGTATTTTGTTTCATCTACGCAAGCTTTTAAGGCCGTGCTTTTTCATAATAAGAATAATATAATAATATGAGAAAGACCTTGTCTTAATAGCTCGCGTAGATAATTCCATTGAAAATTTCGAATAATGCCTGGGACGAGATAATTTGGGACGATGTATTACTATTTCCCGCAATTTTTCAGCACGCGCAGACATTTTCGAAAACTTCCGAAAATCGAATGTTTCCGGTGGCAGAACGATTTTTCTTCCATAGTATTTTGAGTCTCGTGCAATATGGCATACTTTCTACATAAGAGAGCTCGCTACGCTCGCATATCAAAACAGTAAACATTACTAAACTCAATACCCATATTCCGGTGTATGGAAGTAAAACGTTATAGTTCAATTCAAACGAATGTTTAGATTGCTCCATTTTCTTAGCTGGATATTTTTTTCGATGTTCAATTGATACATTTTGAAGAGACATCAAACTGTATGTGTTTTAGTCTTTGATACGATGAAATTAAACACTCTGCTTTACTTATTGTGTCTTCACAACCCTGTTGCGTTGTGTGCTACTACTACCTGTCCATAAGATCGCAATGGAAGAGGGGGTTTTGCGCGCGATAAAACCTTGTTTAGCCAACCATTTCATTGGAAATGCCTATACCAAGTCAGGACCATTGCGATCTCTAACTATTCCGGTGTGTCTTCCATGTTTTGTCTTTTCTATTTTGGACATTGAAATTGATCCTCCAAGTTCGGTAATTTTGTTATAACCTTTATTTACTTATGAAGGAAGGCTTATAATAATGATATTGCGTGCATGAAATCTTTTATCGTGTGGTGGTTTGCTTACATTATGTCATAGATAAGCTTGTAAAGTTCAAAAGTAATGCAACTCTTCCTGAATATAGCAAACAAAGATAGTCATCTAAATAAGATGATTGTCAAAGAGGATTTCGTAATGAATAGACACAACATTTCCTTGTTTACTAGCATGTAATTGAATTTACATTTCCGATACAGATAAAAAGATAAATTTTCTTTGGTAGAGTTTATAAAAAATCAAAACGATTAAAGCGAACATGTAAATATTAATCATCAAACAGCAAAACCTTGTGAAGAACGAATTAAGGATGATCGCTGGTAATTTTTTTGAGATTTCTATCAGATTTTTGGAATCCTTTGGACTTTACCATTAAAATAGGGATATTTTATTTTGCCCAGCAACCTCCATATTTCTTTTCACAACAGGCTTTATTGAGTCGTTAAGGGCTAGTTAACAATTTTTTATCAATTTCTTGTTATTCATATGTTTTAACACCAACACAAGCCTAGTGCTAAACGCATGAAAAAGCCTTTTTCCGCCAAATTGTGAACGCTTATTATCTCGAAAACGAGTTCGGGAACCTATTATTTTTTTAGCTTATTTTGTAACTTTACTTATGGTCTATTAAAAAAACTATATAAACTATAGATACCTTGTTACTTTTTTAAACTGACCATCGAACATCCTTAAAGATTGAATTATGGGGAAAAGGCGAAGTTCATTACAAATTATCATCAGCATTGGTTATCTAACTTATATTTATGTCTATCGGATTCAAATTAAATCTAGTTATTTGAAAGATATTTACTGCATGCCAAATTTATTTGTCGTCAAATGTAGGCTATGGACAATAACGATCCAGCGTGAATTTAAAACTGCGTTGTCCTATTGCGATTAAAAAGACGGTAGTAATTGCTTTCCCTATTGCCCTACAAGTTGTATTAGATGAAGCCTTTTTGTAGTCTGTTAATTTGGTTAATGTACCAATGTGGATGCAACAGCAAACTTTTAAAAGGAGTAGAGCCACGAAAGGCCCTAAATCGGCCCGGTATTTTCACTATTTTTTAACTACTATAACTTGTCAAAAATTTAACTAAAATATGTTAAGGTATGAACAAACTTTTCATATCTCTAAGATTTAGCAAAATATTTACACCACAGGTTTGTCCTTGAGTCTTTAAACAGGCCATAAATTTTAAAATTCCACATTTTTCACACATTTTCACTGGTTTCTCTGCATATTTCTTCAAAATTAGTATTGGCCACATTCCTCGACCATTGTGATTTTTTGATAATTAATTTATAATATCATAATACACATTTCTATCTTAAAATAATTTTGGTCGACAGGTGTGGCCCATTTTATATTCATCGATTTATACATGAAAATCAAGGAAAACTGTCACAAATTGTTATTTTTCACAAAATAGTCTATTTTTTACCTCACTGCTCTCCTTATTGATAAATAATTAAAGAAAAAAATATTGCAATTCATGAAATATAAAGACTATTGAATATAAATGCAGCAACTACAAGCAGATATATCAAAGTTGAATTTTTGGGCCATTATGGGGCCTTCGTGGCTCTACTCCTTTACATATATATATCTATCCTTCATTGGGAAACAAGCTTTTGAATTTATATAAATCCCTCTCCAGCAAGGAGTTTGCGAATGTGTCCTTTGTAGCGGTACCCAATGAGCTTACTCATCGAACTCTATAAAGGGGTCTTTAACATGCATGATGTACAAAAATGTATAACTCTCCACATACATGCACTGTACAACCTTTTTCGTCCTTTCCGATTGACTAGCATCGTTCATTGAGATTATCCTCGTAAATGGTGTCAAGAAAGAGTCGGAAATTTAGTTTATGAAATTTTCGCCCAAACGAGGATCCAACCACGTGTAGTAGTCCTACCAGTTAACCAATACATGCACACCAGCGGCTCTCATGAGGGAAAGGTTGAAGGGTTGTTTTTTCTGATGTTTTAATATTAATAAAGTATCCCAAAGCCAGGTATATAAGTTGAGGCCAGTTCCAACATCTCTTTAGAACTGTCAGCAACAGTAAGGAATCTGTTCTAATTCTGTTCTGCTGACAAATCTATGACAAGCCCTGTTCTTTCGACAGTTCCGCCCCATGAGATATTTAGAACTGTTCTAAGCCCTGACAGTTAGTTAAAAGAAAGCTAATAATTTTTAAACATAAGTTTAACATAGCTGACAAAACTTTACAATAAACAACACATGACGTCATTTAGAACTGTCGATCAGGACCTGTCAGAGCCCAGAACTGTCAGGACGCAGAGCTGTCATGGACTAGAGGAGTTCTAAGCTGCCAGGGGCTATAGGAGTTCTAAGCTGTTATGGCCTAGAACAGTTCTAGAAATTTCAGGGGCTGGGAAATTTATGACAGTTCTGCCCTAAAACAGTTTAAGACAGTTGGTGTTCTGGGTTAGAACAGTTCAGGAGAGACTGCGAAATGTACTTGTGAAGGAAGAATTGATAAATTGATAACAAGATAAGATTTAAATGCGTGCATTAACATGATAAAAGCAATTATTTTTCTGCTAGTGTTAATTTTGTCGTTATGACAAAGATATAGACGTAATGCATTTCTTACATGTACATCATTAAAATAAAGTCTAAAATCAAACAAGATTGACATTACAATTAGATTTTTATTGATAAAAAAGGAATTAATGCATTTCCTTGTTTGCTGTATGGCATGTGATTAGATTTCTTAAACAGATGAAAGAAAAGTTGAAAAGGTCACTGCAGTAAAAAAAATAAAACAGAATAAACAATAATTCAAACTCTCAAAACTTGAGGAGAAAGAAAACTGAGATTTTGAGATTTCATCAAACCATATCCGGGTTTCTCTTCCTTTATCATTTACACCTGTGCTATTTTATTATACTATGTAACCCCCATTTTCTTATCATAACTTCTTAAAACATGTCAATGAAACCTAATATAAATTGTATTTAAAGTAAAATTATTTCATATTATATGATTTGTAAATGTCTACCAATACCAATATGCAAGAATTTTGAAAGATTTTTTTCGGGTTTTTACGACCAATGATGCCCATAATTAAGATAAACTAATGATAACATTGTGTACTAACGAGAAATAATACTTATGCTTATGTTAGAAAATAATGAACAACAACAAAATATAAGTTTTTTTGTTTGATTATTTGTCATAGCATTAACAAAAGCAAATGCATCAAATTGGTCAACATAAAATTTTGTTGACAAAATAACATTGAATGAAAACCAATCCAATGTAGCAAATATTCAGTCAGTTAGGATAATCAAACACAGATCAGTTTTCAAAGATTAATTCCACCATACATGCCATATTAGGATAAGCCTCTATGCTACTTGTAATCCGCCATTAATAACCATTGATAAATTGATTTTTGTACTTAACCCAAATATGGATGTTTTGCCCACGGTTGTTGATTTTATAAAGCAATCATTTGAGTTGCGACAATGAGATCCACATTGGTCAAAGTCATACATATTTGTAAATTCTATATAATGTCTTTGTATGTAGAGTTACATGTTCATTGTTTATTGTATGTTTTTACACGTATATTTGTATTTGCTTAACCTCTTTGAGGTTTTTATCATGCAATAAAGTTTATTAATTTATCAGAAAAAAATTCAGCCAAAAAAGAAAGCCAAAAATTCAAGGTTAAAGCAATGCAAAATAAACGAAAAATTGAAGCAGCAAATTATATTTAAAAATGCAATTGAAATCAAAATATGAATATTCAAAGCATAGTTGAGACAAATTAACAAAGCACAGGTAACAATAATTGTTCAAGACAAGTCTGTATTGCATTGATAAAAATGTCATTTCCAAGAAAAAAAAAAGATGCACACCATCCTTTGCGTAAAGCGCTGGACGACCATCCTGAAGATCTGTAGGCCTATGTTTAATAATTTAGACATTGCCTTTATAATAGTACGTCCTCATACCCCTGTTTATTCTCTTACGAGCTCTATTCATTTTATCACTTTCAAGTGATATCTCCACCGGCTACGTGGCAACATCTGAGAATAAATAATCTCAGATGTCGGAAGCATTTTACTTAATATGTATGTAACAAATATCAGGTGAAATAATACTTCTCTTGTAGAATTAAGGCTTATGTCGTTGGTCCCACAATAAAAAAAAACAAGGGCATATGGCAGACCGTGGTCCCTTATCATTCACATAAAAAAAGAGGAACTAGTGATGAAATTGTCCGAGGATTTCTTTCATGATTTGTTTGCGAATCGATAACACTTTTCATTCAAATATTGCATTTCACTCGTAGACACATTGAAAATACGGGGATAGATACGTTTAAACACTTCGAAATTAAAGTATAAAAATCGTCGCTGGACGGGAGTGTAAAATTTCCGTACATTTGAATAATTCGTGAAAGCTTTGACATAGCTCGTTATACATGTTATAAGGAAAACACTTCTGTAAGAAATCGTAGAACTATAAATTTTGAAAATCAGATTTCAAAATTTTTAAGGGGTTCGAAAATCCCTCTCCAGCAAGCAGTTTGCGAATGTGGCCTTTGTAGCGGTACCCATTGAGCCTACTAATCAAACTTTAAAAAGGGGTCTTTAATATATGCATGATGTACAAAAATGTATTATTCTCCACATACACTGGACAACCTTTTTTGTCCCTTCGATTGACTACAATGGTGTCAAGAAAGAGCCAGAAATTTAGTTTATGAAATTTTCGCCCTAACGAGGATCGAACCACGTGTAGTAGTCCTACCAGTTAACCAATACATGCACACCAGCGGCTCTCATGAGGGAAAGGTTGAAGGGTTGTTTTTTCTGATGTTTTAATATTAATATAGTATCCCAAAGCCAGCTATATAAGTTGAGGCCAGTTCCAACATCTCTTTAGAACTGTCAGCAACAGTAAGGAATCTGTTCTAATTCTGTTCTGCTGACAAATCTATGACAAGCCCTGTTCTTTCGACAGTTCCGCCCCATGAGATATTTAAAACTGTTCTAAGCCCTGACAGTTAGTTAAAAGAAAGCTAATAATTTTTAAACAAAAGTTTAACATAACTGACAAAACTTTACAATAAACAACACACGACGTCATTTAGAACTGTCAGGACCTGTCAGAGCCCAGAACTGTCAGCATGCAGAACTGTCATGGACTAGAGGAGTTCTAAGCTGCCAGCGGCTATAGGAGTTCTAAGCTGTTATGGCCTAGAACAGTTCTAGAAATGTCAGGGGCTGGGACATTTATGACAGTTCTGCCCTAAACTAGTTTAAGACAGTTGGTGTTCTGGGTTAGAACAGTTGAATGTTCAGGAGAGACTGCGAGATGTTAGAACAGATATCAACTGTACTTGTGAAGGAAGAGTTGATAAATTGAAAACAAGATAAGATTTAAATGCGTGCATAAACATGATAAAAAACAATTATTTTTCTGCTAGTGTTAATTTTGTCGTTATGACAAAGAAATAGACGTAATGCGTTTCTTACATGTACATCATTAAAATAAAGTCTAAAATCAAACAAGATTGACATTACAATTAGATTTTTATTGATAAAAAAAGGAATTAATGCATATCCTTGTTTGCTGCATAGCATGTGATTAGATTTCCTAAACAGATGAAAGAAAAGTTGAAAAGGTAACTGCAGTAAAAAAAATAATAAAACAGAATAAACAATAATTCAAACTCTCAAAACTACTGAGATTTTGAGATTTAATCAAACCATTCGGGTTTCTCTTCCTTTATCATTCACACCTGTGCTATTTTATTATACTATGTAACCCCCATTTTCTTATCATAACTTTTTAAAACATGTCAATGAAAACCAAATATAAATTGTATTTAAAGTTAAATTATTTCATATATTTGATTTGTAAATGTCTACCAATACCATTATGCAAGAATTTTGAAAGATTTTTTTAGGGGTTTTACGACCAATGATGCCCATAATCAAGATAAACTAATGATAACCTTGTGTACTAACGAGTAATTATACATATTCTTGTGTTAGAAAATAATTAACAACAAAATATAAGTTTTTTGGCTGGTTATTTGTCGTAGCATTAACAAAAGCAAATGCATCAAATTGGTCAACATAAAATTTTGTTGACAAAATAACAATGAATGAAAACCAATCAATGTAGCAAATATTCAGTCAGTTAATGTTCTGCTACATGTAGGACACATGTAATCCAACACAGACCAGCTTTCAAAGATAAATTCCGCCAAATTAGGATAAACATTAAGGCTAATCCGCCATTAATTTATCAGACAAAATTCAGCCTAAAAAACAAGGCAAACAATTCAAAGTTAAAGTAAGGCAATATGAACGAAAAATTGAAGCAGCAAATTATATTTAAAATGCAATTGAAATCAAATTATAAATATTCAAAGCATAATTGAAACAAATTAACAAAGCACACGTCAGGTAACACTAATTGCTCTTACCTAAACACTTCGAAATTAAAGTATATTACTCGTCGCTGGACGGGAGTGTAAAATTTCCGTATATTTCAATAATTCGTGAAAGATTTGAAATAGCTCGTTATAAGGAAAACACTTCCGTATTAAATCGTAAGCAATCGTTAAACTATAAATTTTGAAACAAATTTTAAGAGAAGGGGGTATACAGCTTAACAAAAATATTCGTAAAACTTTTCCTTCACGAGTTCCCACGATTTCACCCGAGTAAGGAAGATTTTAATGAGTTTTCAGTTGCAAGTCTTTGCAATCGAATAAGAGTTGGAATCTCGTAAAAAATCATTTGAAGATATCGTACATGTGAAAGTGATAAGACGGTATTAAATAAAAGCATGGAAAATAAGTTAAGCATGCGTGTATACATTGTACAGTTATTTTTGGCCAATACAGTCTGATTAAAATATCAATGTCGCTCCCCCCTTTTTTTGCTTGTCCGAACGAGCAGACAAGCAAAAAAGGGCGGGAGCGACATTGAAGGTCCTGTTGTCAATATGACATTGAAAAAGACGGAAAGTACAAAGTAAAGTACGGCATATCTTGAGGCGAAGTCAACATTCACCCAGGCATTTAATGACTTCCTTGTTTATTACCGTGAAATTAGATTTTATTGTTTTTTCTCTCACTGAATTACGTAAATTTCTATCGAAACTCTTTAAATTTGTTTGCATTTATGTATAAAATATTTGACTTGGGTAAAAAGGAATAAATAAAAATCATGATCATGATCGTATTATCTAAAAAAAAATATGACTCTAATAAATTATGAATTTAGCGATCAGTACTATCAAATAGAATTATTTAATCCGTATAGACATCATACAATAATGATTTATTTATCGGATTGACTTTTTAACTTGCATATCCAACACCCCAAAAATATTCATAGTAACCCCATTTTCATGGTTTTTTTTTGCTGTCAACGCATTCTCCGTACTCTAAAGTCATGTTAGTTAAGCATTCATTCAAATAAACTTAAAGATTCTGTTTGGTTTACTATATCAAGATTCAGTTTTTAGAGTTATTTGTGTTGATTGCTGTAAAACTACGCCAGGATTTGCATATATTCATATGCCATTTATCGTTATCTTGCAAAAAGAATGGGGAAATATAGAAAATGTTTAAACAGTTTTCAAAGGAAACCAAATCAATCAAACAGTTGAAGATTTCGGACTCAAAACTAAATGTTTGAACGATATGATACCGATTTTTATTTATTATATAGATAAAGGTGAAATATCGTGATTTCCGAGTTAAATAAATTTCTAGATTTTCACGGAGTTAATTACAGGATTTATCTAGCTCGCGTGCAAATTTATCTAACCCTCGTGAAGTTTCCCGCAAAAAATACGTAACATAGATTAGTGCGCCATACACAATTCATTAATCGATAATTTCTTTCGTTTTCATTATTTGATGATCTATAAGTCACGTTTTCCAAATTATCTATGTAATAAATAGTATAACTAATTCGGGGTGACGAATATCAATTCTAATGTCACGAGTTTCGAATAACGCTAGGATTCGCACGAGTTGAATCCCCTAGCGTTATTCGTCACCCCTCATTAGTTATACTATCACTTTCGTTAGATATTTGTCAGTGAGATACTCAATATTCTCTTTAACAAAATGTGGCTGAATAGGATGGCCCTCGTTGGCCGGGGTTATCAGGTCTATAATACGGAAACCCTGACCACTGACCATTGTCGGCCAACGTGTGTGGAGAGTGCGACGCTTCATGCACGTTAAAGACCCATTTGTGGACCGTCACGTAGTGCAACACATAGGCAAAATTTTCCACCCCTACCCATCTTTCCCTCAAAATTTACTGTTCCTTTGCAGCCCAAGCTACCTCCGTATTTCATTTCTCATCATCATTTCATGTTTATTTTATCATGCTTTTCATATTCGTCGCCTCTAATTTTGCAAGGGCATACAACACCAATTCACTCACTCACTCGTTCACTACTCATTCTCTTGAACAAACAATATATTAAATCGCGATCATTTTGTTTCAATTTCTGTCAGTCGTATCTACCATGTTTATTTAAGTTATGGACTTTTGTACTATAACTGGTTGCAGTTCAATTGTATAACCACAATGTAATGATGAGTCTATGGACTTTTGTACTATAACTGGTTGCAGTTCAATTGTATAACCACAATGTAATGATGAGTCATTTCTTTTTCAGTAAGGACAGATGAGTATTGCCATAGACAATGCCTTGCAGTGTAAGTAGATTTTATCATCTATCAAATGTTATTATCTTTCTCATGTTCATCGCCTTTAAATAACTATATAGTGTGACAAGGACGTAAAATACCATCTCACTTACTCACTCAAAGAACAACAACAAAAAGAACTAACTGTCAATTAGGCTACACTAACATATCAGACAGGTAAAACATATTTTTGAGTTGTTTCAATTTTCAACGTTTTATATAAAAAAAATCATGTTAAACTAGAAAAACTGTGAGTAGCAGCTCACAAATAAATACCCCTACCCCCAATTAAATCCGAAAAAAAATCAAAATAGGAGGTGCACATCTGCATTATGTCACAAAGATTGTGTGAAAGTTTCATGAAAATCCACCAAGGAATTTAGGAGGAGTTGTGGATAAGAAATTAGTATCCATTTGAAGTCAAACAGCGAATTCCATAATTTGCTTTAGGAAACCAAAAATATCATTTTGATCAACTTTTGAAATAAATGGTGCATATCTACATTATGTGACGAAGTTTGTGTAAAAGTTTCATGAAAATCCATCAAGAGGTTAAGGAGGAGTTGCAGATAAGAGATGTGTACATTGAGGTGTAACGGAAGGACGGACGGACGGACACCCCTATCACTATATACCCCCACTTTTTAAGCGGGGTATAAAAATGTGTGAATAAACTTAGCAACTCTTATAAAATTTCTGTTATACTGAGATCATCTCCTCACTACATGTTTTGCTTTGGCGCCTCATAAAGGTACTGTCTTTTATGTTACGACTGAACCCTGAGATCGTAATGAGATTTGACGGGATAAAACCAGCTTTAACCAACTACTGTGGATTCATTTATTTTCGTGGGTACCAATTTTCGTGATTTAATGAAAAAGGATAAATTTGTGGAATCTTGAATTCGTTGTTCTTAAGTTTGCAGCATCAGATTAATATTAAATTTCCCTTTCGTGGGGTATTAAATTTCGTAGGTAAAAGTACGGTGGCAGAATGCGGCCATGAGAAAAAAAAAATAATATCACGTTCCCTCGTAATACCATCACGTTCCCTCAAGAAAGCTATTGCTTTCCCTCAAGATAATTATCTCGTTCCCTCAAGATAACATCACGTTCCCTCAAGATAACATCGCGTTCCCTCAAAATAATTATTGCGTTCCCTCATGATAATTATTGCGTTCCCTCAAGATAACATCGCGTTCCCTCAAGATAACACCACGTTCCCTCAAGATAGTTATCGCGTTCCCTCAAGATAGTTATCGCGTTCCCTCAAGATAACATCGCAGTAACGTGAAAACTACTTAGTGTCTTGAGGGAACGCGATAACTATCTTGAGGAAACGCGATAACCTTTTAAGGGAACGCGATGTTATTTTGAGGGAACGCGATGTTATTTTGAGGGAACGTGATAACTATCTTGAGGGAACGTGGTGTGATCTTGAGGGAACGAGATAATTATCATGAGGGAACGCAATAACTATCATGAGGGAACGCAATAATTATTTTGAGGGAACACGATGTTATCTTGAGGGAACGTATTGTTATCTTGAGGGAACGAGATAATTATCTTGAGGGAACGCAATAACTTTCTTGAGGGAACGTGATGGTATCACGAGGGAACGTGATATTATTTTTTTTTTCTCATGGCCGCATTCTGCCACCGTATAAAAGCCATCCACGCCAATCACAAAAATTTATACCCCACGAAAATTAATTAAACCTACAATTTTCACTATACAATGCTATCGTTGGCAGCGTGACGGGTGTGCTATAGCAAACATGACCTGCTTACTCTTCCGGAGCACCCGAGTTCGCTCTCGTTTCGACTTGAGTTCACGTTGCTGTTAAAGCGGTCTGATTGGTTTGGGTAGTTTGTTTTGTTGCAATGAACATGATTATGTCGACCGATTTTGTCTTTGTCTTTACGGATTTACGATAATTGATTGCCCCTTTGGTACATAATTGCTTCTTTTGTTTTTAATATGAGATTGACCACCCCATTTCGGTAATTTTGTTACTTCTTTCTTAAAATATACTATCCATTTTACTTTCAGGTGTTGATGTGCTCTAACAGCTTGTTGGATTGACCTCTGGTGGTGTTTCCTAAAGACCTTCTTTTCAACCGGTGATCAATTTGTCCAGACCTATAATGTGTACATTCTAAAAACACTTTCAATGCGATCAAAACTATAGTTAACAATGCATACATGTATAATGTAATTCAGTTAAAACTGTTTTTTATATAATGAAACAAACATACCATTTAACACACATATAAACACATTGCAGAAGGTCTTATGAAGGAGTTGAATGCATTCAAAAATGACATACATGTATGTTTATAAATATTCAATCGCTATGCCCTTAGACATGCTTTTTGTTTTAGCTCACCTGACCCGAAAGTGAGCTATTGTCATCGTTCAGCGTCCGCCGTCCGTCTGTCCGTTAACTTTTCTTCAAACATCTTCTCTGAATTTACTGATGGGATTGCATCGAAACTTTGTACACTTGATCTTTGGGGTGTCCTCTGCCACGTTGGTGAAATTTGTGAACGTCAACAAACCAGCATGGCCACTGTTACTAAAAATAGAACAGGGGGGTCAGACCAGTTTTTAGCTTATAGCTCAAAAATTATAAGAGATAGAGAAAATCCGAATCAACCTTCCGTCTTCAGCATCAAAAGCTCTACAAAACTTTCCATTGAGTGAAAGTTGTGAGACGGCTTCTTCTAGGAGTTATTTCCCCTTAATCGTCAAAATTGACAATTTTCACAATTTTTGGACTTTATCTTGACAACTGTAAGTGCCAGAGGATAAGTTAGCATTGTAAAATTGTTCAGCTTATTGAGAGCTACAAAAATGATTTCAATGTCAAAATTGTCAGTTCATCCTTATAAGAGTTATCCCTCTTTAACTGTTTTGAATCAATTTTAACTTGTTTGGTTTGGTTTTTTTTTTTGGTTTTTTTTTTCAAATGGAAAGCCTTGTTACTTTTTATTCATGATCTTAAAAGTGTTTTCTATTTAATGTTACTTACATGTACCAAGTACATGTAGACCTTGTTGCAGACTAGGTAAGAGATCAGGTGAGCGATTCAGGCTCCTGGGAGCCTTTAGTTTTTCTTATCTTTTATTATTTAAATGTTGTTTTGTTTATGTTTGTTATTACTTTGGTCTTTGTTAACGTGGTCTTGCTCCACGTTGGACATTCGTTGACCATGTGTTAACGAGAACATGCAAGATTAGACAGGTCAAACATTTTAAGCACGCAAAGCCACAAGATTCTTGTAACATTTTTAACCTGTTTATAGTATTGTGTTGCTTGTTCGTTTTGTTCCTTGCATTAGTACTTGCACATTATAATAATTTGTTTATTGTGATGTCATGAAATTACAAAACATACTTTATCAATTGATTTTTAGTTCATCTGGACCGAAGGTCCAGGTGAGCTATTGCCATACTTGGCGTCCATAGTCGTCCGTCGTCGTCGTCGTTAACTTTTCCTTGAAAATGTTCTCCTCCGAAACGACTGAAGAGATTGCTTTGAAAGTTTGCACACTCCATCTATGGGATGTCCTCTACCAAGATTGCACAAATGGTGACCGCCGTCTAAACAACATGGCCGCCGTTACTGAAAATAGACCAGGGGGTCAGACTACTGTTTTTGGCTTGTAAATCAAAAAGTATAAGAGATAGATGAAATCTGATGCCACGTTACTGCTTAAGCATCATCAAAAGCTCTACAAAAGTCATCATTGAGTTAAAGTTGTCAGATGACCCCTTATAGGAGTAACGATCCCTTAAAGTTGAAAAATAACGTTTTTTCATACTTTTGGCCTATGGATTGAAAACTATAGCAGATAGAGAGAAGCTGTTGCTTTCTTAAATGATCAGCTTATTTAGCTCTACAAAATCTCCATAGGGTCGAAGTTGTCAGATGTCTCCTTATAGGAGTTTCGTTCCCTAAAATAATGTTCTTTTATGTTTTTTGTCTATGGAATGAAAACTATAGTAGATAGAGAGAAACTGTTGCTTGCTTAAATGTTCAGTTCATTTAGCTCTACAAAAGTCTCCATAAGATTAAAGTTGTCAGAATACCCCTTATATAGGGGTACATGTGATGGCTCCTAAAATGACGTTTTTTTCATGTTTTTGGCCTTTAGAATGAAAACTATAGCAGATAGAGAAAAGCTGTTGCTTGCTTAAATGTTGAGTTCATTTAGCTCTACAAAAGTTTGTATAGGGTCGAAGTTGTCAGATGACCCCTTATAGGGATTTGGCCTCTAGAATAACATTTTTCATGATTTTGGCTTAATGCAACAGTCTGAAACTAAAGTAGATGGAGAAAAGCTGTTACTTGCTTAAATGTTCAGCTCATTTAGCTCTAGAAAAGTTTTTATAGGGTCGACACCAAGACCAGGTGAGCGATTCAGGCTCCTGGGAGCCTCTTGTTTTCTCTTTGGAGTCTAAAAATGTTCTGTTTTATAAATAAACTGAACTTTTTATGTATATATACATTTTAAAATAAACATGCTTCGGTATGTATTGACAAAAGAATGTTTGAATGATTTGTTATATCCCCACTCGTAAGAGAGGGGGCTATATTGCAATCACCTTGTCCGTCCGTCCGTCCGTCCGTCCGTCTGTCCGTCCGGTTCAATTTCTCTGTTTCTATTGGATGGATTGGTTTCAAATTTGGTACACAGCTTCAGCATGATGAGTTATACCGTGCCTCCCTTTTTAGGTCAGTCCATCATCTACTTCCTGTTTTTCAAGCCGACTTAGACTTTTTTAGGGAAAAAAATTTGAAATGTGAAATTTTTCGTAACAGAATTCTCAGCTTCTACTGGATGAATTGGTTTCAAATTTGGTACACAGCTTCAGCATGATGAGTTATACCGTGCCTCCCTTTTTAGGTCAGTCTATCATCTACTTCCTGTTTTTCAAGCCGACTTAGACTTTTTTAGGGAAAAAAATTTGCAATGTGAAATTTTTCGTAACAGAATTCTCAGCTTCTACTGGATGAATTGGTTTCAAATTTGGTACACAGCTTCAGCATGATGAGTTATACCGTGCCTCCCCTTTCCAGGTCAGTCCATTATCTACTTCCTGTTTTTCGAGCCGACTTAGACTTTTTAGGGTAAAAAATTTGAAAAGTGAAATTTTTCGTAACAGAATTCTCGGCTTCTACTGGGTGGATTGGTTTCAAATTTGGTACACAGCTTCAGCATGATGAGTTATACCGTGCCTCCCCTTTCCAGGTCAGTCCATCATCTACTTCCTGTTTTTCGAGCCAACTTAGACTTTTTAAGGGGAAAAAAATTGAAATGTGAAATTTTTCGTAACAGATTTCTCGGCTTCTACTGGATGGATTGGTTTCAAATTTGGTACACAGCTTCAGCATGATGAGTTATACCGTGCCTCTCCCTTTCCAGATAAGTCGGTCATCTACTTCCTGTTTTCTGAATGGCCGAGTGGGGGTATGCTTAGCACGACTTAGTGCAACCCCTTGTTAGCATTGCCATTTTAACATATATATTCTCCTTGTGTTGTCTCATTGTGGAACATTTTTGAATGGAAACCGTAATTACTGTCATGACTGTTACAGCAATCATTTAACCAAATAATTTTGAAACGGGTCATTTATTATATTTCCGCTTCGAAGAAGAGGGGGATATACTGTTTTACCCTTGTCCATCTGTTCGTCCGTTTTTCCGTAACAAAAAAAATCGTCATAGTTTTCTCAGCAACTACTACAGATGGAGATCTGATATTTTGCTTATAGCTTTATCCTACAGTCCCATATAGTGTATATATTTCATGTTCCTAGGTCAACTACTTCATGTTTACCAAATACTTCATTTTTGCACACCATGAACATGAATGCAAAATTTTCGTCAAAATGTTCTCAGCAACTACAAGAGATCTAATATTTTGCATATAGCTTTATCCTATATCCAATATTGTGTTTAACGATTTTATGTTCCTAGATCAACTACTTCCTGTTTACCGAGTATTTAAACTTGTATACATGGCATAGTTTGGGGAGCGGGGGTATCACTAGTGAGCAAAAGCTCACAAATTTACTTGTTTATCCTGGATGGCGTAACAGGCTTGATGATAATTTGAATTCTTCTCCAGAGATTGCCCTTGTAGCAGCCCCTATGAGTTTTTTCTTATCGAACTCTACCGAGGGATCTTTTATGTGCACGGGGTTTTGCTCTCCCCGTACACTGGACAACCTTTATATGTGTCTTCCGAAGAACAAGCATCTTTTTGGGACCATCCGAAATATATTTCTGTGATGATGCAGGACAACGGATAGTGTCAAAGTGACTCCTACAATGTATATGTCGCTTTGCAACACGTTTCACACGTAAAATGATTTTTTAAGAGAAATAGAAATACTATGCGAAACTATGTTAATTGTTATTTTGTCAAGAAGAGGGTCTTTCATTGCACTTTAAGATTGGGCTTGAATCATATGTATTTTATTTTCAATCCATGGGCCAATTGAAAAACAGCGAGCAGCGATCGCTGGTCACATTGAAGGCTGCTGGCTGTTTTTCATTGTGGATATTTTAAATTTACGTTTATAATGTAGGTTGTGTCGCGTACACTTATTCCACATCTCATTTTCTTCTATTTAAATTGACAAACAATAAATTATTATTGGCCTAATTTTTACATTGAACACTGTGACATTGAAGTCAGAATGACCCGGAAGTGTGTCAGCAGGTTGAACAGTCACCAGTTGTTCCAGATCTAAGAAATAAACCCGGAAGAGCGTGTCAATCCCTGTATTATGAAACAATGTTTTTGTTAATGAAAAATGTGACATATAGATTTTTCTCAATTCCACGTTTGCTTTCTTTGTATTGGTAGTTCAAGTGTACCTATGTCGATGCCAGGAAAGAACGGGAGCCTTATTGTTAATGATGTTTAATTAATGAACAAATATCCAATGTTTAGATAAAGAAATGAATATGGCATTATTTTAGACTCCATGACTTGTGTCACATTGAGTATTTATAGAGGAAGGGTCAGCAAAAGCAGGTTATTGCGTATTATGATGTATAATCAACCATTTCTTATTTTAAATATAAAAATAAAAAGAAGAAAAGTTAATAATGAGTCAACGAAAATCCAATTTAAATAAATATCAATCTTTTCGTTGCTCCGCACTAAGAGCAATAGAAGATCGATATTTATTAAGATTAACGAAAATCATTACATTTGGCGTAATGAAAACTACAAAAGTCGAAGCCAAGCAGACATATCGACAACGTTCAACATAGAATTTCAAACCTTGGTATGATAAGCAGTTTTAAGCTCAAATTTAAATTTCAAATTGTTCGACGTTCGACGTTCAATGGCAATGAAGTTAAAATTCTAATTCGTTGCTCTTTTCCAATCTTGTTTACTCTGGCATTACATGTATAAATGGTATTTTTGTTGACGAAAAGTATACCAGAAGCAAATTATAAATAGTATAACAATAAAATAAGAACTATCTTAAACCAAATTAAGATAAAGTTAAAGCAAGGTTTTTTAATCACAAAAGTACATGTATATGCAAGAAGCTGCATTTTTCATATATAGGGTTCCGATAAAAAGGAGCATTTGATACTAAGTGTAAGTTGATACACATGTATTTACAAGACTATATAGCTTTATATAGGCCATGTAAGGACGCGGGAGAAACTGACAGAATTATTTTGTTGGTAAATGGCTTGTTACGCTTTGAATTTTTGGAAAACGTATTAATTCGGCTCATAAAAAATGCATTTTACACATGAAAATGGTTCCGTTTGGAAATAAAAATATATGGAAGCTTCAGGTAATAAGTTCTAAAAAGTAACTGATTAATCAGGAAAAATCTGGGTCAATTAGCTAAACAGTGAAACAAGGACAAAAGTTGCCGAGACAAACACATAAAAGTAAATTTATAGATATTAATCATTTTTTGAAGTCGCGTAACGTATATTTTTTATACATGTATGCAATGATTTTTGTGACGGTTGCTGATTCCTTTCAAGCAAATTATATAGATATTATGATATCTATCGATCAATAAAACATAACATAATAAATTTGGGAAACGCCATATTAAGCCCATAGGGTATGGAAAACGGATAATCATGTGCTATATTTATATGATTCATATTAATAAATGGTTGATCGCCGCACTACAACGGAGGGACTTAGTATGTCATCTTTTCTAGACACATCTGCTTTGAATCCGTTCAACAGATTTTGCTGAATCATACATGTATGTGGTTGTTTAATCTAATTTTTTCTGCTTTTCGGGCTGTGTATTTATCAGAGTGTAACTTCATGTACCAGTCTTCTTCCCACTGGTCTAGTTGATTATGGTCCTCTTGTTTTGCTTCCGCATCTTGAGCATTTGATAGTGGCAAGTATAAATGCAATCGTAACATCAGCGAATAAGCGTATTGTGGAAAAAAGACGAGACTGTAAGTCGTTGATATAGTAGATGAAGAGTCTTCGTCCTAATGCTGTACATGGGGGACACCAGTGTCTACACTGACTGTTACTCCATCTACTAGTATTACTGCGGGCTGTACTTTATGATTTTTATGGTTTGTTGACAATGTCATGAGTTAATGCTTAAATTAATGTATGAGAAAGCAAGTGTTAGTTTTATCGAAAGCCTTTGCGAGGTCTACATAATGAGTATCTTCGGTTGTCTCTCGTCTTGTTATTTTAAAAAAATATCGTCAACCAATTATATCAGTTTGGGATCTATCAGGGGCTTATGTGTCTTAAATCGTAATGGAGAAGGTAAGATAGGTTTTTGGATTCTAAGTCATTTGTGATGCTGCTGCCTATGCTGTGTTACTGAGGGATGTGGGTGTATAATTTTCTGCCTTTGTTTAAGATCCTTTCATGTAAGCTGGTGATACGTTAGCTGTGTGCCAGTTATCTTGTACTTTGATGGTATCCATAAACAGAAAAACATACATATGTAGAGGTTCTTTTGCTAAGTCTTTGAGTATTCTCAATATGTAACCTGGTCTTTTAGCTTTATATTGGTTAAGTTGTTTGAGTAATTTAGTTATTCCATTAGCTGTGATGGTAAATTGAATAATCTTCAAATGGTTCTTATAGGTGAACATTCCGTTGGAGTAAGGTCAGTTGAGTTATTGAAATTGGTATGCAATGATGATTAATGCATATGCATACTAGTACCAAATATTTATGGCGTCCGATAACTGTTTCATGTTTAACAGACTTAAGAAAACAGGTTAACATTTGCCGAATCAGCAAACAGTTTGAAGGGCCAGTAGACCGTGACTCCAGTGGCATAAAAATAGATTGCTTGTCATCTGTACTTATGCTAATGTAACTGCATTCCAGATATTTTGTATCAATATTAATGGTCCATGATCGCATGAAATAGACTTAATTCTTCAAAAACTGAAACTACTATCAACGCCGACGCCAGCGGAATGAATCACGATACCTTGGCTTGGTTTCATCTTTCGCGTAACTACATGAATTTTGAAACATAACTTTCCCCAATTCTTAGCGGCTTATTCCAAGAATTTCTCAGAAGATTTCAGCTTATACCGTCATAATTAATAAACTTTCGCCAATGTAAATAAACAAACAGCCTGATTGCATGTAACTATTTGTTCCTTTTTGTGTTATAAATTCATAAATTTGACACTTTGGGACTTTGAATCTATTTGGTTTTTTAAAATAATTTGACACATACGTAGTTAAGAATTTCACCGTAAAACTCCACGTTTGTCAACTTTTCACGAAAATTACAAAAAAAAACCAATTTGAAAAAGTGCCTACACTGGACAAATCTTATAACCGTTCTTCTTAGAATAGGCATACTTTGCATTGAATTATTTGAGCTGCTAGTAGTAAAAAAATAAAGAAATGTCCTACCTTGTTATGACTGAAGCGGTTGTTTTGTACGGTTTCCAACAGGGGGAGGGCTTAGTTCCGGAGTTATCGGATAAATTATTCTATCAGTTTAGGACCCGTGATAAGAAATTAAAAGGAAATACCATGAATACGATGTAATGTATTACAAATTGTAGATTGGTAGTTTTAAAGACTATCTTCTGTCGTTACCAATATCATGCTGACTTTAGTGGTATGACAGGCAAGAAATGCTAACCTTTCAGGAAAATCTGAGTTTTAATTTCACGTTACTGATTGGAGTTAAATTGTTTTTGTTATGGTGTGCGTTTTGATTTCTATAATACGGAAACCCTGACCGCCGACCATAGTGGGTCAACGTGTGTGAAGAGAGCCACGCTTCATGCACATAAAAGATCCCTTTGTGGACCGCCAAGTAGTGCACCACATAGGATAAATTTTCCGCCCCTACCTACTTCTCCCCTTTTCCTGTGGTTCTTCAAAATTAGCCGGTCCTATGTTTCCCACCCCATCCCCATATTTCATTTATCATCATCATTTCATGTTCATTTTATCATTCTTTTCATGTTCATCGCCTGTAAATAACCTATATAGTGTTGCACGGGCGTAAAACACCAACTCACTCACTCACTCACCCACGCGTTTTAATTTTTTTACTCCTCTTATCTTTTGTATGCTCGGACTTTGCCTTGTCCTTTCCTTGCACAAGATACTCCAATAACGCTTTGGATATAGTCCTTTGGAAACCTACATGTATACTTTATAGTTCGGCTTTAAATTTATGCAAGGATATATTTTTTTCCTCTAACATCTTTTTATTAGGGCCTCGCATCGAAGATGCGGACGCCTTATAGTTTTCACTTTGTCCGTCTGTCCGTCCGTAAACAATTCTTGTGAACTCTAAAACTCAAAAAGTATTAACACCACAGTTCTGAAATTGTGTACAGCTACTAAGTAGCATGTCATAATTTGCATATTAAAATTTCATGAAAAATTTGAAATATTTTGGGGAAAAAACTTCATTTTTGATCGAAAATCACAGATTTTGAGAATTGAACTTTGTGAACACTAAAACTCAAAAAGTATTAACAATACAGTTCTGAAACTTTGTACAGCTGCTAAGTAGCATTTCATGATTTGCATAGTAAATTTTCGTGCAATACTGTTTAATATTTTTGGAAAAAAACTTCATTTTTTATCGAAAATCACAATTGAGAATTGGTCTTTGTGAACACTAAAACTCAAAAACTATTAACAATACAGTTCTGAATCTTTGTACAGCTGCTAAGTAGCATGTCATGATTTGTATTTTAAAATTTCGTGCAAATCTGTTTAATATTTTTGGAAAAAACATGAAAATCTTCATTTTTTATCGAAAATCACAGATTTTGATAATTAGAATTTTTGAACAATAAAACTCAAAAGCTATTAATAATACAGCTCTGAAGTTTCATACACATTCCATGGAACATGCCTTAGTGGAAATAATCAAAGTTGTATGGTTTTGAAAACATGTAGATTTTTTGCCGCGGGGCCCTTCCGGACTTTGTCAGTATTCTAGTTCTTGTTTGTTTATTATATAGCAAATTTTATAGAAATATTAAGAAATTGCTACTAAAAATAGACCTGCCGACCATACAATATGTTTATGGTATCAAAAAGGGTAATTATTCTAGAACACACATGACACATAAACAGCTAAATGATAACACACGTCCTGATGTTTGTAACGCTATGATCTCGTTTTATAAATTCTCCTATATGAAATTAATTATTATTGTTAATTAAAAATATTCTAGTAAGAAAAAAAGATCGAACTTAATCCATGCATCTTTTTTAAATACACAATGATGCGCATGTTGTTGTTTGAATGGCGCATAGTTCTATCATAAAGAAATTTGACTTGTCATGAAACACAGGAAAAAATACAAAAGTCACAAAAGGGGGGGCTGAAAATCATTAAAATGGGAGAAGCTAATGAGATACTATTTTCTTATCTGAAGACATGACAAAAATTAGAAACGCACAACATCAACAAAAGAACACACAACATTGCAATCAGCAACGCTGACATTGCGAACGGAAGTCGGATTATTTCTTACAATGTATAAAAAAATTATTTGCTAATATCAAATATGAAATTAATATTTTATATAAAAAATGTAAAAATTGTCCGTGCGATAGAATTTGTACATTTCATTAAAGGATATGGAGTTAATGAACATGAGACCACAAGGGAGCGACCATTTGATTTTAAGGGGTTGGCTATGATGAAATTTGAAATAAAAAGGCAGGATGGCAAATATCCAGAAATAAAAAAAGCAGGACAATGCTTTGAAAAAAAACCCAAAAAGGCAGGATAGTATTTTTGGCTGAAAAATTATAAGAGCTTTCAAACCTACACAAACAATTGCGTGAAGGAGCGCACAAACATATCCAGGCTCGGCCTTTTTTCCGATAATAAAAAGGCAAAATAAAGAAGATATAACATAGCCACCCCCCATGAAAACTCAAATGGTTGCTCCCTAACACATATGTATCCAAACTACATGTACAATCAATTCTTAACCGCTGTATGGCCATTTAGGAATTTTGTTCCTCATCAGAAGCTCTAGAACCTATTAATAAGAAATTAACAATAATTGTAACTATCAATATGTTCTTTGAAACACAATTGTACTCGCAGAGTTATTTGCACAAATAAATTAAAATAACTATACTGTGCCGTGACTTTGATGTTTTGTTGCAAGAAATCATTAAATAAAAATCAGATAATGATATATGGCATTAATATGATGCATCAGAAACAAATGAACCGCTTCAATTGATAAGTCATTATCAAAGCCAGAATCATGTTTACCAAAGATAGTCATGTATAGATGAAAAAATGTCTAAAGATATCTCTAAATGATAATAGTTCATCCAGGCAAGTTGGGTCCGGGCAGTTTAAAAAGAAAAAAAATGGCTTACAGTTTGAAACGGTAATTATTAATGGCACAATCTTTAAATACTTTTTTCTGGACGAACCAAACAGATTCTTTTTTTTCTCAAAAACAATTAAGAATCATAGGTGTTTGAACAGGGCAATGGAATATCGTTAATCTGAATAGACAAAGACCAAACCATTAGTCAAACAATCATCACTGTGGTGAAAACACAACAAAACAAACAAAACACACATATAACAACCAAACCACAATCAGCGTCTTAAACATAACTTGAAACGTAAGGACCAGGTGCCCCGGAAGAGTAAGCAGTTCTTTCCTGCTATAGCACGCCTGTCACGTTGCCAACGACCGATTTAATGAAGGTCAAAGTCGGTAAGGGTGACAATACAGACCTATGTCATACAAGAGGACATAAAGTTCATTTGATTATATCGCAGATAAAAATAAGATTACTTGTCAGAAACATTCAAAAGCTGCCTCATTGTAAGAAAGGAGCATTGTAGTCACAGAAATTTCGTTTCTCTACCATTCTTCAAAAGATGACACAGCAGGGGCGGGTTCTTTGTTAAATTAATACTTTACATTTTACATAAAACCTTTGAAATGCATATTCAGGTCAGGCAAACTGAGAACAAAAGCTAATTGCAAAGAATACGGAAAAATACTGTAAACATATGCATGCATAGCATGGAATAAAATAGCGTCAGGAAAAAAGTAAAGATCTATAATGAATTGCTGATTAACAATAAAGCACATGCAATGTGATTGAAAGGTTAATATTTTTGTGCATTTAAAGCCAGAATAAATGCCAAAGTTATATACTCTCTGTATTGTTTCAATACCGAAAACCAAAAATTTGTTACATATTCGGATGCCCCATTGGTACCTCTGCTTCTTACAAACTGAAACAACGGAAACCGATTAATTAAAAGATTGTGTATGAAGCCTTACTTCTTAATGCACTGAATGAACCATTAGCAGCGCGACGGATGCTATATAGCTAGCAGGAATTGTTCACCCCTCCGCCCGCCCCCCGACCACCTGAATTCACTGTCGTTACGATTTGATTTTGTAGATTGCTTTTCAGATGTTTTTTTATTTTTTTTATTTCATAATTTGTATGTTCACTCCTAGGAACACAGGCGAATAGAGTCTAAAGATTTTTACTAACATGTTAAGGATTTTTCATAACCCTAACTTATGTCGTATGGAAAGCCGTCGTTGATCTCTACTTTAACAATTTATTTAAGAATTAACTGTAATTAATTTTTTGGTTTATTGAACCATAAACTAATTTTTCATGGTGCACATTGAATAATCCGCGAAGCGGATTATGTTAAATGTGCACCATGAAAAATTCAGTTTATGGTTCTATAAACCAACAATTTATTACAGTTAATTTTTATAAATAAATTTTACAGTACATTCTGCGTAAAAAATATTAAAACTACATTTTTAATCAAAAATATTTTAAAATCTGTTAATCAATCTAGCGCATTAATATTTACACCTATCAATCAAAAAGCACGCAGAGTCCGTGCAACTGCAAAGTCAAAATTATATAGGTTGTAATCCGGTTTCATCTGGATTTTACATTCAGATTTTGGGCTTTAATTGCAAGATAAGACATCCAATAATTACATTCTTCTTTTTCTTTAAGGTAACGAAAGAAATTCTGTCAACGTAAATGCAACTTATTTAATTATTATTACTAGTATATATTTGGTTAAGAGGAAATTTAGCCGAATGATAAAGTTGTGTAGTCAATGTTGTTTTGAGATTCTGAAAACCGGTTTAACTGGTTTGACAGTAGTTTCATTTGGGCGGAGTTTGCTATCAATTATAATTATTTTTTAGTTGGCGTATAGAAATAGCTGTATTAGCCAATCGAATTCTTTGCATGTTTTTTGGTTCATTGGAAAATGGTCTAAATTTCTGAACAAAAGACACTAAAAATACTCTTAAATTTATTTATTTGAAATTGGTGTCAATGGATAAATGTTTATGTTCCATGAGTTCGACCATTCAAAAATTTGACTAACGCACAATTTATATTTCGCCTTAATGATTTTTTAAAAAAGTTATTTCATTCGATTTGCTTTGATAAGTATAAAGTTAATGCATTTGATTGTAAGAGAAATCTTTCGCGGAGTTTAGTAAAAATTACATGGATCGATTCGCGTGTTCCTAAGAGTGATGTTAATTTGTGCAGTTTTCGTTTTGTTTTGCTTGACTACATAGATTCACATTACCTGGGTTCTCATTGTTTACGTACTTGCTACATTGTTTTATTTATAGTCTCCCGCTATACAAAGGGGGTGGTTAAGGGGTATTTTCGTGCAACGTTTTCGACGTTTTTATTTTCCGTGTTTTCGTGATTTTTTTCTCGTGTTTTCGTGTTGACATGGTTGTAAGTGCTCCGTTTTTGCATGTATTTGAGCCCGGTGTTTCATGTTGGACAACCAATTTCTCGTGCGTGATCGTCTTTTTTGCTTTACAATCTATAAGGTATTGAAATAGTTTATATTCTCAAAAACTTTTAAAAATCAAAAGAATTTGATTAATTTTCACAATTATTCATAATAAGTCATGTTGTCGTGTTTCGTGTTTCGTGATTGGCAATATATATAACCCGTGCTTCGTTTTCTGCATATTTTTAGCTATTGTTTTCGTGTTGGGAGCCCCCCCCCTCTACCGGGTGTAGGTAATCATCGAGTTCGAGTTCGAGTCCGAGTTAGAGTTCGAGTTAAAGTTCGAGTTACGACTCGAGTTCGAGTTAGACCCCGTAAAACATTGTAATAGACAAATAGATTGAAATTAAATTATTAACTCACATAAGCCCTCACAACATAAGGAAATGCGATATATGTCAAAACACAAAGAAGTACCAAAAGAACATTCACATTAAAAAAACGATCAAAGGAACAGAGGTACCAATGGGGAATCCGAATGTCAACAGTCCTAAAGGGCAATGAGAAAACCAGTAAACACCAACGATAACAGCACGAAATAGCATGAGAATACAAAACAACTGAAAATACCAATCAACAACGCAAACTCAAGTCGTAAAAAAAATTGTTTTTTTAATCGAGAAATTATCATTCACTTTACTTTTCTTATTTTCAATAAATATTGTGATTGGGAAGGCTATGGGGTATTTACTTGATGATTAACACCAACGAATTTATTAATAAGATGTCAAAAAACAGTAATTGCAAATAATTGCAATAACTATTCTCCCAAAAGTATTATTCGTTCATACAATGTTATTTACAATATAATCAAGATATTGACAGCAATTTAATATAAAAATTTTATTATTTATTATTTGCAAAAGACTACATACAAAGTGCATGATATAATTCGTTTTATTAAATACATAAGCAGCATTAATTGGGGTCGTTGAATAAATGTTATGAGAAGTAGGTCTTTTTTCATAATCATTAGGTTTGTTGAACCATGGAGATATCATATCTTCATGGTTGAACCAAGATGATAATGATTAAGTCCCTTTCTTGCACTGTTATTGAATTAATGCAGGCTTAAGGTGAGTACATGTATTTGTTTAGATCTCTATCAATACCAATGAAAGAGTGAAGGGTCTAACAATATAGTAGATGGTCAAAGCAAAGTATATTATCATTAAGCTTGTTTCTAACAAAGATTAGAAAAAAGGTAGCGTAAATATAGCTTAAACTCATTAATTAAACATGAACAAATTTAAAGCATGTTTGTAAAACCACAGATTAATTATAAAAACTATGTCTGGTTTACAATAACATTCAAATGAATTTCAATTTTATGAAACTAGGAGGCATTATGCATATTATTATTGGAGTTTGTCTTTAAAATTTTGTTCCCATACATGTTCTGCATGGCGAATATGCCCGAAACAGCACCTTTGAGCTCGTCGGTAAAAGTCATCTAAAGAGCGCTTAGAAAATCTGACATTGGGTCAGGCCGCTTTGCAAACAAAGCTACTGGGTTGTGTGCCCTAGGTGGTTGAATTGGGCAGCATTGTCAAAATAAATGCCAGAGTCGCCAGGCTATAATGCAAAAAAACCTGACTGCAAACCATAGAGGTGCATCTTGTTAGGAAAATGTCATGTTCCTCCCACGTCAAAGAACCCTGCTGCATGTTTCAGTAAGAGTAGGACCCGCAGGATTCCCAAGCAGGAGGCTAAATTGCCCGCCAAAACTCTCCTCCCCACTTGGCAGTGCGTCCCAACCCACTCGATTTCATCATTTCATGTTCATTGTATTTCCCTGTCATGTTCATCTTTCGGATATAGCCTAAAATCGTGCTGCTTGGTAGCGAAGCAATAACTAACTTTCTTACCATGATATGTGAAAGAAAGATATTAACATTTCACAATAAGTGTCCATCCCTTTATGTACAACACTATATGTTTTTTTAATACTGGATTGGGAAGCAACTTTTATGGTTATGTGGATTCTTTAAGTTATTAGGTTGCAAAAGTGGTCTACAATTAATATAATTATTCTAAACTCTCCAAAGGGGATCTTAAGTCTGCTTTTTTGGTATTGCTCCTCCTAGGGGAGAGGGGGGCTAATTTTAGTTTTATTTACTTCATATCCAAATGGTGTAAAGCATTTTTTTTTTAAAGTGAAAGCATTTATTGGGCCTTGGATAAACAAATCGCGTGCATCAGGCGTGTTGGCTAGACAACTCTTGCATTTATTATCTCATTTGTAGACTTGTAGACACTAGCTTTTGATACAGATGAAGTTTTCAACTGCTCATTCAATAAAAAAAATAACTTCTTCCACTTTATATCTTGCTGTGGATTTTACAATTAAAACAGAACAAAGATCTATTACTGAATATTGCTTGGACACTTTCGGTTGTATCATCCGTGTTTATGCAAGCATATGAACGTCAACTGTTTGATAAAGGCCAATTTCCTGCATACATTTTATAAGGACGTTGCTTGGTATCATTTTCATGTAAGTTCTCTGTCAGAACAACGCGAAATTTTCGTGGCAATCTCATGCTAAAATTATATGCATAGAAATCAAATGAAATGGGCAATTCACAAAACTCTTATCACTTCTTTATACGAAATTCTTGTAAATATAGGTTTTCGCATTTCATATTTCATATAATTTCATATTACATTTAAATTATGCGAAGACGCATGCATAGTTTTGTTGAGCATTGATCTGAAAAAATGCATTACTGTTTAACAGAAAGAAATAAAATAAAATAAAAATAATTATTTGATAAACAGCGTTTTAAAATTTGATAAAATAGAAATCACTATGTTTGTCGCTTATTTACTCAACTATTGCACCCTAAAGCTGCCCTACATACCTGCAGTTTAAGGTCAAAATAATGTTGATATGTTCAACAAAACTAGAATTACTGTTTGGAAAGTGCCATATTTCATGAATGCACGTAAGAGATGCCAATGTTGACTGCAAGGTTGTGCATCATACATGTATAGGTAGTTTTTTCCACCCCTACCCACCTTCCATTTTTTCCTTTGGTCTTCAAAAGGGTGGGTTGCGATAAGGCCCTACTTTGGCCCATCTTTAGACGAAAAATAAAAAGTATTTCAAAGCCTGTTACTTTATATCTTATTTTGTAGCAAAATGATTGTACTGTTGTAAAAGACTACTTTTAAATACTTTTGCACGAACACAGCGTCGAAAATCGGGTTCAAAACTGACCCATTTTGAATGAAAATTGCGTCTAAATTTAAAGAAAATTTTAAGGTAGGGCTTCAATAAATCAAATTTTTGTGCTAATATATATACTTGACGTCAGTGTTTATAATTCTATAAAAGGTTCATCATATATATATATACATCACTTTAAACAACAATTTTGAAATCAAAATGATCGCTAATCTCGAGAAAAACGAAGAAAACGGAGAGATTTCGGACATTTTTAACTGCTGATTACAAGTTCAAAAATAATAGTCTTTATAAAGTTTTAGTATGCCTTGCACGTGACACCAGCTTGAAACTTTTACAAAAGATGTGTTTAACAATACAAGTTTTTGAATAAAATATGGAGCTGGTTCTGCGTGCAAGGCTATACTTCCGGGAAGAATATATGTCTCTCATTTGCGCCATTTTCCCATAGGCACAATGTTAAAAGCATTTGCGGTGGTTCATTTCAAGCACCATTTACTAAAAGATAAAATAAGCTTTTCAACTACAGACACTTGTTTTCAAAAAATAGATATATTAACCTTTCAAACAAGACATTTTGTGATATAATTTACATTGTACTTAATTTAAATATTACTTATGCGGTGGGCTGAAAAAGGGTCTTATCGCAACCCATCCTTTATTATACATTTTCTTTTTAACCAAGTCCACTTAGTTTTCATCATAACTTCATGTTCGTTTTATCACCCTCTAATGTCCAGCGCTTTTAAATAACCTATTGCACGGACGTAAAACACCAACTTACTGACTCTTCGCCCATCCGTGTTGCTTATACACCTGTGATTTTCGTTTGCGGTAGCATTTTTTGAAAAAAAAGCATGGTTATAACTTAGTTGCGCACTTAAGAACCTCGTTTAAGAGAACTTACATTTATATAACCTTATACAGTTTTTACTGGTTTATAAAGGGTTAAAAGCATGTTATGTTGATATCACGGAAGTAATTCAGGGGAAAAAAGTTTATTAATGAAACTTGAAATATTAGACGCTCCTTAAAAAAATAAGATTATTGATTTGTTCAAAGTATCATTGAGATTACGCAATTTGCCAATGTTGAACTTTTACAAGAGAAAAAGGGGAAATTGCACATTTTACATGTTGTATCTAAACAAATTATACAAAACCATAAAAGCTCTATTTTTGTCCATGCTTTATTAATATAGTTGAATCTCGATGATTAATAAAATTATATCATTTAGACTGATATGAACTAGAAAGACAGGGGTTTTTTTCTAAAAACATTCAATCGACAGAACAATATTCTGTGAACGTTTAAAAATCATCTGAAGAGTTTAATAAGAGCAGGTTCATTGGATGTCGCTTCTTGGCCACAATAGCGCATTGTAAATAGAAGAGACTCATGCACATGCATTAACAAAAGTCCTACAGTTTGTTTCTCAAACAAAATAACCGTTCATATTTGCACAATAGCCTTTCCTTTCCAATTGCTTAAATGTTTGAAAAATATATATACTTTTATAATAGAAGATAATGAGATGTGGAATAAGTGTACTCGACACAACCTATAATACAAACCACAATTTAAAAAAAATCCACAAATGAAAACAGCCAGCAGCCTTCAATGTAAGCAGCGGTCGCTGCTCGCTGTTTTACAATTGGTCCTGGATTGAAAATAAACTACATATGATTCAAGCCCAATCTTAAAGTGCAAATGAAAGACCCTCCTCTTGACAAAAAAAAAAAAACAAAAACAAATAGCATAAACAACATCAGCTTTGATAAAGATTCCTGGCCAAAGACACGCACATTTAAAATATGGTGGGGTTAAACTAATTTTTCCAACTTTCCCTATTGATAATCGATAACAAAGCACAAACTAACACACAGTAATAATCAAAAGAAGTTCAGTTCAACAAGAATCCACCAGATAGAAAAGGACAACAAGAAAATAAGTGGACGTAGAGATACTCTATTGAGAAAACACGCGAAGTTACTGACAGCTGGCTAAGAAGCATCTATCAACTGATGTAAAAATATATAAAAAAAAGAATTAAGTATGTCGATTTTAAATCCGACACAACAACTCAAACAATTAATGATTTGGTGATATATCATCACACAAAACATATACACTTGACCGTTGTTTACTAAATAAAAAAATGACATAAGTATTTAACACATTTAACATTTTAAAGTAAGTATCGAATTATCAATATTTTTACAAAAGAATACTTAATTCAAAGATTTCACTAAATTTTTCATTTAATAACCTTTATTCAAAAAAGATTTTAGACATTTTTTTCCATTCCCAAAGGATTGTTTTTGAATTTATTTGCTTCATAAACAACATGGCTGTAAAAAAATGGGATGGGATATTCCCTTGACAATCAAAAATCGACGTGTATAGTTAAATTTTTCAGTAAGGTATATAAATCACTATTTATTTTGTAAATATATTTTAAATGCAGTTACAGGTAGGTAGTTTCGATATTTTTTTTCAGAAGTCATATTTGTTTAATAATATTGGATGTAACGTATTCATATATCTGAAAGCTCATTATCATGATTATGGCTTCAATGAAATGATTACATCAAACGAGTAGCAACGTAGCTCTGTGTATTAAATAAGTTTACTGTCAGTCCTATCAAAGAAATAACATCCCCCTGACTCTCATAGTTACCATGTTACCCGACTACTTGCATTTGTCGATGGCTGAAAACTTATAGTTTAAGTTTTATAAATGAAATGATATTCTAGATTAAACAAGTATGCCAGTAATTCTGATTCACCTTTGCCTATATTTTAAAATTGTATTGGTTAAAACATAAGGAAGCATTTTTTTTAAATATTTTTATTACATGTAGCTGAGAAGGTTAAATGCGTCACGTCTAACTTCTAAGGAATATCAAAAAGCTTTCATCTGTTTGCCAAGAACGATAACTATGTAGGGTTACGTAATATCAACCATCCAATACGCAAGATATCTACTTTGTATTTCTAAAGTAAAGAATTGTCTGATATTTTTATTGTTCTTAAAGTAATAAACTTAATTGAATACACCGATACCACATTATTTCAACTTTCTTTTTGTACCAATTGACATGGGGGGGATGAATAAACTTCTAAGATTAAATTATGAAACCAGGGATTTTCTGGTGCATTGCATGTAACAGTTTAATCTGAAGTCATATTTTATATTCTGCTGCTGTAATTCGCTTTGTCTTTTTTAAAAGAAGAAATCCCAAAACATTGAATATACAGGTTGAATATTATGCTTTTGATATTTGTAAGTTGGCCACTTGGAGGATCAATCTCAATAGCCCAAGAAAAAGAAAAAATAAGAGAGGTCGCAATTCACTTTGTCTCTGACTTAGTACAGGCATTTCAAAGAGAAACCATGTTTTATGGCCCAAACCTTGCTGCTTGTTTTTTTATATTCAATTTTACCACAGTAATTACATTGGACTTGTCACAACAATTTCAATTGAATACAATTAATTAACTTGAATATTATGCTTTTTGTTCAAATACATGTACTGTATATTTTTTTCCAATTTCTAAATTCATTTTTAAATACAGGTTTTTTTCCTTTGTACTGCACATGGTCGATATTCTTGATGCTGGATTTGGCTTCACTGTTTGAGCATTTAGGGTTATTACTAAGTATTTTTTTCTTTCAATACTTTTGAACCACTTTTGGTTTTTGATCTTTTAATATTTTGAATAAAAAGTTACTCCTTGAATCTGTCGAAACAGCATAACCAAGTTTAGGGAGTAACAATTTGATTTTTAGGGGGAATATGGATACTTTCTTCGTCCTGCCTGTTTATTTTCGAAACAATTCGAGTCTGGATTTTTTTCGCACTAGCGCACGCATTTTTTTTTAATTTTTTTTTAAAGCTACTTATTTTTTTTCACCCCAAAATATCATACTGCCTTTTTTTTAAATTCAAAGCGCTGTCCTGCCTTTTTATTTCAAATTTCATCATAGCCCCCCTCCCCCCTCCCCCCCCAAAAAAGAAATCAAATGATCGCTCCCTAATTATTATACCTGCTTTTGCATTTTGTATTTTGTACTTACTTCATGTACATTGTACTAATTATAAAAGAAGCAGAGGTACCAATGTGGCATCCGAATGTCAAAAGTCCGAAGGGGGCAGAGACAAATCCAGTAAAAATCAATGAAAACAGGGGAAAAACTGACAACATAAAACACAAAAATACAAAATAAAACCCCAACTGATTAGCAATCAACAACGCGTACTCAAGTCGTAACGAGAGTGAACTCAGGTGTTAACATTGTGTATTTCTTTCAGAAAGGGCAACTAGAATCTTGTACTTCCTGTACCACAGTTTCTGGGGCTTTTGTGTCATTACATAAGTAATACAATAATCTTATGAGAAGTACTGCAACATTCATGACGTATCACGCTGTGTTTTTCAAACTAAGAGTGAAATAAATAGAGTTAAAAACAATGGAATTCGTTTGACAAGTACTTCGTGTATTGTACATTTTAAGAAAGTTTTTTGAATGAATAATATCAGCACTGTTAAATCAAATGTTAACCAAGGAATAGAAAAAATCTTTGATAAACAATGGTTTAATTATTTTAATTTTAAAGTTGCATGGAGTGTACCTAATGTACAATTACATAATTGATTTTACTAGTCAGCATGTTTGCTTTCTGTTTATAGATAATTTGAATATTTGTGAATGGATGACATGTTCCTTTTTTTTTCTTTTTATTACATCAACCGGAAATCGTCATTTATATTTTCCTGATTGAACTTCGACATTCGACTGTGCTAAATTGATGTCATTAATAATATGCATTATTCGGTTTTGTTTGATTGTTTGTTAAACTTTACACTGTGTAACTATGAGGTATTTTTACTCAACATCATACATGTGCATGTAGGCGCACTTGTTTTATATTTAAGGCGTTCGAATGGCGGCGACCGAAGTGTCATTGGTCGATACGTAAGATTACCAGTGCGTTATTGAAGAACATAAAATAGGTGATAAAATGAACATGAAATAGGTGATAAAATGAACATGTAATAGGTGATAAAATGAACGTGAAATAGATGATAAAATGAACAAGAAATAGGTGATAAAATGAACATGAAATATATGATAAAATGACCAAGAAAAAGCTGATTAGTACATGAAACAGGTGATAAAATGAACAAATAATAGGTGGTAAAATGAACATGAAATAAGTGATACAATAAACATGAAATAAAATGAACATGAAATAGATGATAAAATGAACATGAAACAGATGATAAAATGAACAATAAATACATGTAGGTGATAAAATGAACATGAAATATATGATAAAATGACCAAGAAAAAGCTGATTAGTACATGAAATAGGTGATAAAATGAACAAATAATAGGTGGTAAAATGAACATGAAATAAGTGATACAATAAATTAACATGAAATAAAATGAACATGAAATAGATGATAAAATGAACATGAAATAGATGATAAAATGACCAAGAAATAGACGATAAAATGATCATGAAATGTAAGATAAAATGCCGTTGATAGCAAAAATATATTTTCTCGATTTACACCTTTGTAAAGTAATTACGGGATGGCTAAAGGTCGTGGTATCGTGATTTAACTCGCACCAGGTGTCCAATGATTACGAAATGGCGAGATCGGTAGTGTAGTAGTACACTCTTGCATTTTGTGCCAAGCGATTACGTAGACGCGAACCCGGTTGTGAAGCAGTAAATTCGCATCTCTTGCCCAGTGATTGAGGGATGGCAAGAGCCGGACGTGAAATGGTTAACTCGCATCTATTGACCGATGATTAAGGCATGGTGAGAGCCGATGGTGTAGTGGTTAACATGTCGGTATGTTGGTCTACTAACGTGGTTTGATTCTGATCAGAGGGTGAAAATTGCATGTACGTATGTAACAATTCTCCCTCTTTCTCTCGGAAAAGTCTTTAGGAACTATTTGAAGGGATGAAAAAGGGTTGTCCCTTTTTTAGGCAGATCTCGAGTAATACTGTGTGCACGTGAAAGGCCCTGTTTAGACTTATCCTGCTTAGGATTTATACAAAACATTAAGCTTGCCTCCCAATCCAGGATTAATAAAAAGTTTAAAGTGCTGAATAATTTTATATCTTCATCTGTGATCCCAACAGGAAATTGAATAAGGAACTGATTTTCTGCATAAACTTCTTTGATTTGAAATAGCTAATCTCTAAAACGGAAATAAGGGAACAATACTTCAATAAACAGAAGTTGTAGCTCTACTTTACTTAAAGCAAGGAAATTAAAGTCACGCTGAGCAGAAATGTCTTCAGAAATATTTTTCTGTTTTATTTTTGACGAAAATCAATTGCAATACAATATTTAGCATCGATGGAAAGATGAGATTCCAAATGCAAATTCTCGTTTCGACTGCACTTTGTTTGTTAATTGCAATTTTGTATGTGTCTGTGTATACTTTTTTTATTAGTTTTGTCTTTTATATAGTCTTTAAGAGAGTGTACTCAGGTGCTTCTCCGGAAGGTTAGCAGCTCCTGCTTGCTATAATAGCACACCCGTTGTGTTGCTATCAGTCAAATCATTGTGTCAAATCTGGTAAAGGAAGACAAAACAAAACGCTATGACAAACCAACATCTGCACTTATCTGAGAGATCGAAATTCAATATTCATCTATAAGCGTATGATGTCTTCCGTAAAATTTCTTGAGTGAAGACAGCAACCGAATAGCAACATAACCCTGTACGAGCATTTTTTTTTGCTAAAAAAATCGATGTAAGTCCCCCAAGCTTTTGAATAACGAATCAATTCAGATAAGTTAACTCCATAGTAGGAGCGGACGGTGCGGAATGTTGCTACATAAGAAATGAAAGTTGACGATTGGAAATTTGAACTCATCACTTTTGTCATAGAGCTTTGTTGAAAGTTTTCCTAAAGAGTTCATTTCAAAAATAATGTAGATCTAAATATAAAACAGACTCCATTAAATTTTGAATTTAATTACGAAATTGATTTTGAAAATATGGAAATGTAAAAATCAAACAACAACCTCGTATAATTTTTTTTTTTTTTGGCGTAAGGATCCCAATAAATATGCATGACAAAGCTGGTGAAAAAGAAAAAAAACACACATACACTCTTTGAATCTCGAGCCTTGACTGATTTTTTTTTATTAACATATTATTTCTTTTTCTTTAAAGGTTTGCTAAATGTGCATAGAATTATACATGTATTGTTCTATTTTTTGTCATGCAAATATCGTTAAATGAGCCAAATCATACAATATAGTACGTCAAACCTTTTCAGTTGACGTCGGTAGAACTTCCGGCTATATGGAAACCAAACTAAGGCGATTACCTCGTAATGTTTTTTGTACCTGAAACAACCTATGTGCACCAACAATTTTTTTTAAATATTCCGCTCTGGAAAACACCGTGCAGTCTTCCTTTGGATCCTTGGTTGCTTCTCTTAGTCTTGCCAGAGCACAAGGCACGAATAGAAATTATAGAATTAAACAGATTATATTATATTTTAAAATCAGCTGAGTCTTTTAGTCGGTTAATTATAATAGCAAAAATATCAAGCTAAAAAAAACGCTGTACAAATGTAAGTCCATCAAGTTCAATGTAAAGTTTCTAAAAAAATTAAAAGAAAAACTGGTGATTCTACTTTTTTTCGGTTTTCGGTGGCGGCGGCGTCCACAATTGGTTAATGTTTTTGTTTAAGTCTGTTTAATGTGAACTAGTTATGTTTCACCATTGATTTTGAGTATGCACTTGCATTAGCATCAGTACAGATCAATTTCCAAAACATTTCATCTCTATGCTCCTGTAGTCACGGTCTACTGACTTTGAAATTTTACATTTATTTGGCCGAGGTTAACCTTTTTTTCTTAGGGTTGTTTAACATGAAGAACTTATGGTTCACCATTGATATTGAGTTATGCACTTGTATTAGCATTAGTACAGATCATTTTAAAAGCATTTGATCCCTATGCTACTGCAGTCACGGTCAACTAACTTTGAATTTTTACGCTGATATGGCCAAGGTTAACCTTTTTTCTTACGTCTGTTTAACATGAAGCAGTTATGGTTCACCATTGATATTGGGTATGCACTTGCATTAGCATCAATACAGATCAATTTCAAAAGCATTTCATCTGTATGCTCCTGCAGTCACGGTCTACTGACTTTGAAATTTTACACTTATTTGGCCGAGGTTACCCTTTTTTCTTAGGTCTGTTTAACATGAAGAAGTTATGAATCACCATTGATATTGAGTATGCACGTGTATTAGCATCAGTACGGATCATTTCAAAAGCATTTCATCTCTATGCTTCTGCAGTCACGGTCAACTAACTTTGAATTTTTACGCTGATTTGGCCGAGGTTAGCACTTTTTCTTTCGTCTGTTTAACATGAAGCAGTTATGGTTCACCATTGATATTGAGTATGCACTTGCATTAGCATCAGAACAGATCAATTTCAAATGTATTTTATCTGTATGCTTTTGCAGTCACGGTCTACTGACTTTGAGATTTTACACTTTTTAACGTTTTTACTTATGTCTGTTTAATTATTATAAAGCAGTTATGGTTCACCATTTAAAGGACAAGATATGATTAGTGCTAAATTTGGCCCCCTATTTTACCTTTTTTCTAAATAATTGAACTAAGGTTGAATTATTCTAGATCAGTTCTTAGATAAACAAGGTATAGTAAAATAACATTAATTTTAACTCAATCTTGTTTATTACGTCACAGTGGCGTCATCAAATTATGTGAAAATGACATTTTTGTGAAAAAGTGTTAAAATCATGCAAATTTTGAGTAGTTTTTGGTAAATTTAACTATGAGCCACACGGAGTACCACAAAGATATTTTTGTGGTTTGTTTCTATATTAAAAATAATTATCTACATAAATTATTGTAGTGGTACTCTGTGTGGCTCATAGTTAAATTTGCTGAAAACCACTTCAAAATTGCAGGTTTTTTTCAGTTTTTCATCAAATCACAATTCTAAAGCCACTTTGGGTAACTATTTTAACATCATAGTGGATCACTTTTAACAAAATAATGCTGATATAGTAAAGTTAAACTAATTTAAAGTATACATCACATACTTTAAGCTAATTTTAATAATTTCAAAATTTGGGGGCAAAATTGGGCTCTTATCATATCTTGTCCTTTGGTATGCAGTTGCTTAAGCGTCAGTAAAGATCAGTTTGCTCCCGCAGTCATGGTCTACTGACTTTGAGATTTTATACTCATTTTGTTTTTTTCTGATATCTGTTTTAAATAAACAAGTAACACCATTGATATTTGGTGTACAGCTTCATTTGCATCAATACAGAACAATATCAATAGTAATTGCCAGTCATTTAAACCTTTACATTTTTATTTTAAGTTCATATTCTACTGTGTCCAGCTGCGACAGGCGAGACATTTCTCTGTGTTAACAGTTTATTATTTGGTTGGACTGTTAAGTATATTGTACCCCTTAAAAGCAACCATAAATCTTAAAAGAGACCCCAATTTGACATAAATACACAAATAATTAGTACATGTTTCCTTTTTTACGACGGGTATCTTACATGTATAAAAAAATTGTGTAGTCTTTGAAATAAAGATTTGATTTGCTTCAAATTTTGTGGCGAAAACTGTTGTTTTTCATTGATTGAAAATAATTTCGTATTTGCGAAGTTTTCTTTTGTTGATAAGAAAAGTTATACGTTTTGTTAACAATTTTTGAATTCGTATTTTTTTTACATTTTATTTTTGTCCGAAATTTTTTTGATTTACCTATTACATGTATTAAATAAATATATGGTTTTAATGTGGAAAACCAACAGATTTATCAAAAAAAAAAACAACACAACACAAAAAAGAACAATCATTTGTCAAAATAAATTTCATTTTACAGCTCGGTCAATAATCAACTCACTTCGGCCAATATGTAAACAATACACGAATATATAAATGTATAGCAATCTCAAAGTTAGGTAAGCCAGGCAGGTGCAACCGCAAAGCCTAAGATTAAAAGTGTTTCCGGGTGATAACGCACCGTCCGTACGCAGTTCGTGAAAGTCAAGATAACCCTGCCACTTATACTTAATAAGAGCTTATGAACAAAAATGGAAATATATATGACGTTTGTAACTTTTTCAATAGTTTTGCTTAAAGGTGAGTATTTTATTAAATTATATTATCTAGATATATGAATTGAAAAAAAAAGAGACAGTATAAAAAAATTACTGAAGGCGAACTTTGAAGATCAATCTCAATGTTAAAGAAAAAAGGCAAATCAAGATGATATATGTTGAAGATCACCATGGTCCTGACTTGGTACAAGCATTTACAATGAAATGATGGGTTAAACCAGGAATTATGGAGCCAAATCTTTTACTATTCAAATATGTCAGTAATACATGTAGTAGCTTCTTATAAGTCAAACTTTTTTTTTCATTTTGTTATTATTATTACATGTGTCGTAGTGACTTCTTGCCCTGACGTATGTCTTTCGGCCTCTTGCGTAAAACGGAGAAAATAAACTAAATTAAAACGATGTTTATTGTTGAACCAGCAATCTAAAAATGTGCCAAACAAACATAAATTTCTGTCACCAAGGTTTGCTCACATGATTGCTGGTCGCTCTGTTTCCGCCAATCAAATTTAGGTCAAGCTTGGATACCGTGGCCTAAAAGATTAACTGAAAGTAAAGCTTGGAGATTTAATTTTACCTTTAACTGACACTGATTAATCTAACTTGAGTAAAATAAATTATTGATTTGAAATTTAAAAAAATATAAATATTTTGGTAAATGCGATTTACGCACCGAACGACTACCTAAGAATACAATTTTTTAAAGATATCAGTTTAAGTGATAATGAATCTGATATATTTAATTTGATTTTAGGCGATTTTAATTGTGCTTTGGACAGAAACCTAGACCGACATCCAATGCACAAAAGGGACGATCTGGGTTTGGTCGAAATCACTCGAATGATTATTAGTCAAGGAGTATGTGACGTTTGGCGTGATTTGCACCCAAACACAAATCGTTACACATTTAAAAGGAATAATTCAAAATCAAGAATTGATTACATCCTAGTAAGCAAATCGTTAAGTAGTAATGTATCTAAAGTCAAAATATTACACTTTCCATTTAGTGATCATGATCTAGTTACAGCCAGTATTAAAATGAATAAAATTGAAAGAGGCCCAGGAGTCTGGGTAATGAATGAAAACACTATCAAAAGCGATGAATTCAAAAATAGTTTTAATATTTTATGGGCCAAAATGGTAAATAAAATAAACGAATATCCAAACCTTAGATTATGGTGGGATATTAGAAAAAGTAACATAAAAGCATTATGTATTGAAATCTCAACCATGCTCAATGTAAATAATAAACGTTTAAAAGAAATCCGAAACACGGCCAAATGCTCAACTCATAACACATTTAGAAAATGAAATTAAAAACATGTATGAAAAGAAGGCAGACGCTGCAAGATTACGATCTAAAAGTAAATGGTTTGAAGAGGGAGAAAAATCTTCCAGTTACTTTTTTCAACTCGAAAAAAATAACGGTCAAGAAAAATTATGGAATAAAATAAAATGTGAAGATGGGTCCATAAAATCAGATATAGACTCTATTTTAAAGGAGCAAATATTTTTTTATGAGAATCTTTTTTCTTCAGAAGGTTGGGATGAAGAAAAAGGGAGGTCGTTATTATCACATGTCAATAATAATTTGGATGGGGATGACAAAATGATGTTGGAATCTGAAATAACGGACGAAGAAATCGAAAATTCGGTTAAAGTACGCAAAACAAATAAATCTCCAGGAGAGGATGGCATTAGTTCCTCCTTTTATCAATTATATTGGGAGAAAATAAAATATCACTTCTCCTTAGTGGTCAAAGAAATATTTCAATCAAGTACCCTATGTGAAAGCCAAAATAGGGGAATTATTACACTTATTTACAAAGCAGGAGAAAGGGAATTACTAAAAAATTGGAGACCCTTAACAGTACTAAATTGTGATTATAAAATAGTTGCTAAGATATTGTCTTGTCGATTAAAAGATGTTCTGCCGAAGATAAAACATTCTGACCAGAAAGGATTTGTCAAAGGTAGAAATATCTCCGAAGCGAATCGGCTGTTACAAGATATTATTAGTTATGTTGATAAGGAAGACGAAGAAGGTGTCATTGTTTTTTTTAGATCAGCAAAAAGCATTTGATCGAATGGAATTGGGGTGGTTAAACGAATGCATGAAAACATTTAACTGTGGGGAAAACTTTCGTGGGTGGATAAACATGCTACTTAAAGAGGCAAAAACTTGTATTAAGACTAATGGCTATTTATCTAAGTATATTTTCATCTCACGGTCGGCCCGACAGGGCTGTCCAATAGCCCCTCTTTTGTACGTTTTACAAGCTGTGCCACTGGCTTGCTCGATACGAGCTTGTCCTGATATAGAAGGAATCAGATTGCCCGGAAATATTGAAACGAAACTTAGTTTATTCGCAGATGACACTCAACTTCTTGCGCGAAACGAAACATCCGTCAAAAAGGCCTTTGAAATATTGGAGACCTACGAAGGCGCGTCTGGCGCAAAAATAAATTATGACAAAACAAAAGGGTTGTTCATAGGTCGGCTTAAGGGTAGCAATCCAAGGTTTAATAAAAAGCTACGCCGAGCGCAGCATGATACGACCGCAACAAGTTTAACCCTGCACCTTGGAGGCCTCATATGGATAGGCCATTGCTTTGGTCACATAAAGCCCATGGTGGACTTACAAAGCTTTTTGACACATGCATCCTGTGGTGGACTTAAAAATGCATTTTTGACACATTTATATTTACATCAACATCTAATACAAAAAGCCTTATTTATATACATGTAATAACTACAACTTCATTTTAAGTATTAAACTATTTGCCTCGACAAACTTTTAAAATTGGTGTTTTTGGCCCCTTTGACCCCTAATTTCTCGAAAACGGTAAGAGATATTGCAAATCAGACTGAAAAGCACAGCCAGGGATTTTCACAAGGATTCCAATGAAAAAAAGATTTTGAAAATCGGACCAAAAATAAAAAAGTTGATTTTATGGGCGTGGCCTGTCTTTAGCCCCCTAAATGTAATGGTAAAATACATATCAAAATCATTGACACATTAAGTAGACAGAATTTTATGAGCACTTCAACAAATAAAAGAATTTTCAAAATTGAATGAATAATGAACATTCTACAACAGTTTTGTCAATATACCCGTTTTAGCCCCTTTGGCCCTTTTTTTCTAAAACAGTAGGGGCCACAAACCCCAAATACAAAACCAACATTCCTTTAGTGCATATAATCATCATATTTAAACTTCATAACAATTGGCTGGCCCACTACAACTAAACTTTGGTTAAAAAACTATTTGCCTGGACAAACTTTTATAAATGGCGTTTTTGGCCCCTTTGACCCCTAATTTCTGGAAAACGGTATGAGATATTGCAAATCTGATTGAAAAACGCAGGCAGGGATTTTTACAAGGATTCCAATGAAAAAAAGATTTTGAAAATCGGACCACAAATAAAAAAGTCAATTTTTGGGGTGTGGCCCCTTTTTGACCCCTTATAGCAATGTAACGGTACAAGATACATCAAAGGTTTTGTTACAGTTAGTTGACAGAATTTATTGAGGAATACAATAAAAAAAGAATGATCAAAATCGGATGAAAATTAAACATTCTACAGACGTTTTGTCAATACACCCGTTTTAGCCCCTTTTGGCCCTTTTTTCTAAAACGGTAGGGGCCAGAGTCCCCAAATGCAATACCAACCTTCCTTTAGTGGTTATAAACATCATATCAAAATTTTATAACAATTGGTTGACTACAACTAAAGTTATCGCACGGAAACCAAAGTGTCTACAGACGACGACAACGACAACGACAACGACGACGACGACGACAACGACAACGACATCGCCATAACATAATACGATCGCAAAAAATTTGCGGTCGTATAAAAAAATTAAATGGATAAAAACAAACGTAAAAACACTAGGAGTGCATCATGGCTATGAAATTAACGATGAACTCATTTGGAGACCAAAAATAAATAAAATTAAAAGCTGTTTGCAAATCTGGAAAACTAGAAATCTTACCCTAGAAGGGAAAACATTAATAATAAAAAACTTTATTGTTTCCCTAATAGGGTATGAAATTGAAATACGTGGAATTCCAGGTATCTATCTTAAAGAAATCAACCAATTAATATGGGGATTTATATGGGACAACATCGTTCCACAATTAAGCAGACAAGTGTGCTGTATGAAATCAAAAGAAGGGGGTTTAATATGATAAATATATATTCATTTGTTAAAAGTCGACAAATAAAATTTCTATACAAACTTATACACTTAGAACTCGAATCTTGGAATGCCTTGGGTAAACATTGGTTAATATGCATATGTTCCAACTTAAGTGCACTAAATATTGGACAAATCCCTTCATATTATAAAGCCGCTTTAAACTCACTGTCCGAGCTCCGAGCAAAATATAAACCAACTAATATGAATGAAGTGCTAAATACAAATATATTTTGTAATAATGATATTCAATTTGCTAATAGACCATTATTTTTTCGGTCCTTTCTTAGAAGCAATATATTTAAAATTAGGGATATTTGGAGCAGTATGGAAAATGATTTTAGGAATTGTAATACGATCTATAACGCCTTAAACGATAAACGTAACTGCATAGCCGAGTTTTCTAAAATCAAAGCCGCTATACCCAAAGAATATATTCAAATACTTCGAGGCACAAATATAAATGTACTTCGCTATAAGCCATTACCAATCAATCTGAAGGAATTAGAATTTTATGATAAATTAGAAAAAATGATAACGTTTGACAAATTGAAATCAAAACAAATTCAAAACTTATTTAATGAGAAAGCAAAACCAAATTGTGAAACTAAGTGGGAAAGAAAATATGGAAATGGGATACCATGGCCTAACATCTGGGCAGTCATATACAAAATAAAAAAAAATAAAATAAAAGAATTTCATTTTAAATCAGTACACAATATCGTTTTTACTGAATTCAGACCCAATGAATTCGGAATGTCCCAAACGAATGGACTATGTCACTTTTGTAAACACCACCTTGAAACTCAGATCCATTTATTTTACAATGGTAAGAAGGTATATCCCGTTATACAATATCTACAAAGTCTTTTTACAGAAATTCTAGATTTGGCAGATATTACTCTTGTGAAACAAAATATTATTTTAGGACTCAACGGAAATTCCGAAATATAAGCCTATTTAGGTAATGCAATTATTATGATATCAAAGTGGATTATTTGGAAAACGAGAAGCAAAATAAAATTCGAAAATAAAACTTTTTCAGCCATTTCAGTTATAAACCTTATCAAAATAGAATTAAAGGATAATTTTGATCTTTTGATAAATTGTCGTATTAAAATAAGTAGAGAAATAGAAATGGCTATACGCCGATTTATACTATCATCAAATTCAGCGCAATAATTTTTTTGTTACATGATTATTATCTACTTGTTAGAAATATTGTATGAACAAGTTGTAGTTTAATATATCTATATAACCATAGATATCTATGATATAACTATATCTATTATATAATATACTTACATTTCTATGATAATATATCCTTACATTTCTATGATAATATATCCTTACATTAAAAATGAACATGAGTTAAGCACGTGCGCACACATGTATAATAAGGTTGAATGATTTTCAGATGTATTACATTATTTATCATGATTATCTGTTTTTGACGTTTATTATTGGACCATTTCTCTCCCGCTTATCCATGGGCGTGGCTGAGTTAGTGTAACACATGGTCCCCAGTGCGCTTTCCCTGGGCCACTGAGGGAAATGTAACAGGATGAAATAAAATAAATAATTGTATATTTCAAAAAAAAAAAATATTTAAAAATAAACGATCAAAGTAAAAATTAAATGAACGAAATTTGCAAAAATAAAATAAAATAATTTTCATATTTTATTTGACCGTAAGTTTGAATTGATAAATTCAAAATTTTAATAAAACACATGTATTTTGTCGTAGACACACTGAATTGGAAATTATCAACACGACGGGAGTGCTATAGCAGACAGGAACCGCTTACTCTTCCGAAGCATTCTTGTTACGACTTGAGTTCCATTCGGTTGATTTTGTGCTTTGTGTTTCTTCGTGCTGTTCATGTTCGTCATCATCATCATTCTTGAGTGCATCCCTCTAATTAGAGTATACTCGCACTTTACATTAAAAAGCAGCGCAACACACAGGCTGTCCTATTTACAATTAAAAACAATCCAGTATTTAAAGAAGCTGGATGGGTGCCAGGCCCTGTCGGAAGGCTTCGACAGAGCTGATCTGGACTAGTCCCACTGGTAGACAGTTCCAAATCCTGATGGAACTAGGAAAGAAAGAGTATTGATATGGCTGAATTCTGGCTTGGGGCTGGAGGAACTTCGCATCGTGGCCTCTGGTACAGCTGCCAGTTGGTATCAAGTACTGCTCTGATGGGGCATCTACCAAGTGGTTGACGATCTTGTACAGCATGACAACCTTTGTTTTGGCTCGTCTTTCTGCTAGATTATCCCAGGATAGGTCTTGCATCATCTGGGTGACACTACTGGTTCGTTGGTAATTTCCAGTTACAAATCTAGCAGCCTGTCTCTGGACTTTCTCTACTGCGTTGATGTTTCTAGCAGTGTGGGGGCACCAAACAGTGGACGCATACTCGAGCGTAGGTCGGACAAAGGTCTTGTATGCCTGATCCTTGGCCTGTTGGTTGCACATCCCGATGTTGCGACGTAGAAATGACAGGGTCTGGTTTGCCTTCTTGGTGATGTTATCCACATGAGTGTTTCATGATAGCTTCTTGTTGATAGTAACACCTAGGTACTTAGCGTTGTCCACATGTTCCAGAGAGTGTCCATGGATGGTGTAATCGAAGTTGGTGGGGTTCCTTCGATTTGTGATGGAGATGACCTCACATTTCTCTGGATGAAACTGCATGAGCCACTTTCCTTCCCATTCTTGGAGTTTGTCTAGGTCGTTCTGTAGAGTGTTGCAGTCGTCGATGGTTTTGACTTTCCGATAAATAAGACAGTCGTCTGCAAACAAACGTGCTGTAGACTGGGCACAAGCTGGCATATCGTTTATGTACACCAAGAAGAGTAAGGGGCCAAGGACTGTTCCCTGTGGCACTCTCGAGGTAACGCTGCATCTAGGTGATGTTGTTCCTTCAAGTACTACTTCTTGGGTACGGTCTGTCAGGAAATCTTTGATCCAGTCACTGATGGTACTGTTGACCCCATAATGGTGGAGTTTATGGAGTAGGCGTCTGTGTGGCACCTTATCGAACGCCTTGCTGAAATCAAGTAGAATAGCATCGGTTTGTTCGCCGTAGTTCAGGTTGTTTGCCAGATCCTGGAGAGTGAGGATGAGTTGTGTTTCTGTGGATCGTCGCTTTCGGAAACCATGCTGGTAGTCTGTTAGGATGTTGAATTTCTCTAGGTGGCTGATGACTGAGCTGTGGATGATGTGTTCGATGGTTTTGCAACAGATTGATGTAAGAGAAATCGGGCGATAATTTGCAGGTTGGCTATGGTCTCCCTTCTTAAAGACTGGTGCTACTTTAGCTGTTTTCCAACAATCAGGGATTTTACCTTGGTCTATCGAGGCTTGGTAGAACAGTGTGAGTGCTGGTGCTATTTCCTCCGACACTTCACGTAGTAGACGACCAGGGATGTTGTCTGGCCCTGTTGCCTTGGCTGGGTTCAGGTTCCTCAACAGCTTGGCAACGCCAATCTCTGACACTGTAATTGGTGGTATGTCGGGAGTTGTGCATGGTCCTAAGTCAGGTAGACTGTCTGGTGGCTCATTTGAGAAGACTGATGCAAACTGCTTATTTAGGATGTCTGATTTGGTGTGGTTGTCACTGAATGTGATGCCATTCCTCTTCAGCGGGGCAACTCCACATCTGTCAGTTCTTCGTTTCTTAATAAATGACCAGAACTTCTTCTTCCCTCCTGTTTCATCTTCTAGTATATTTAGTACATGGCTGTTGTACGCTTTCCTGCAGGTGTTTTGCATCTGGTGTTTAAGCTCGCTGTACTTTTTCCATGCCCTGTTGTTCTTGGAGTGGTTTGCTCTCTTGTGCCATTTTCTCTTGGCTCTGGACAGTCTGCGAACTTCACGGGTTGCCCAGGGCTGGGTAATTCTCTGTGATGTTTGTCGACTGGGGACAAAGGAATCCATCACAGTGGAGCTCCATTCACTAAAATCCTTCCACATAGAGTTGATGTCTGAAGTGGTGTTGAATTTAAGATGGAATGACCTGCTGTATTCAGAAGCGCTGTGTTTGATACTCTCGATGTCTGCCTTTTTCCAGAGTTGGATGGTGCGTTTCTGTGGTTTAAGTCGGTCGAGTGTTACGGTGGTGTCCATGAAGATCGTGTCATGGTCGCTGATACCTGGGAGGCTAACACATCTATTTACAAACGATGGTCTGTTTGTGAATATCAGGTCTAGGTAGTTTTCATTTCTGGTGGGGAAGCTTACAATCTGCGTTAAACCCAACTCTTCTTCGATGTTTAATATGGCTTCGTTGATGGATTTGAGGTATTGGTTTCCGCTTATTGTGTTTGATGACCATATTATATCTGGTGTGTTGAAATCACCACCTATTATAAAGGTGTCCTTTGGGTATTTGGTGCAGACATGTTTAATAGAGTTCAATAGTTCCAGTGCATAATCTAGGGTGCTTCTGGGTGGTCGGTATGCGGAGGCAACGATAACAGATTTATTGTTCGAGCCTTGGATTCTCCTGAAAATAATCTCACAAGAAGTTGATGTTGGTGATTTTGGTATTTCAATTGGGTCGCTGGTAAGATCCGATTTTAATGCAATCAATACTCCACCATAGCCATCGGCTCGGTCTTTCCGGTATATGTTGTACTCAGAGTCTAAGGGCAGGACTTCACTGTCTCGAATACTTTGTCTCAGCCATGTTTCATTTACGAGGGCAACATCAGGTTTGGATGAGTCGAGAAGATTCCAAAAGCTTTCCTTCTTTGACATTATGCTTTGAGAGTTTAGGCAGATAACTTTTAATTGGTTTGGTTTCTTTGTGTTGTTCGAAACGTGTTTCTTTCGTGGACTAGAGCTATATAATGGTAAGCCGATTGTGTCTTGGTTTGTGGAAAAGGAATCGGTTTCATTTGATAAGGCAGAAAAATGGTTTGTTGAGTCAAATGAAAATGAGTCAAATAAACTGGTGGCAAAGTTGGGTATCCCACATGTGCAGCATATCCATGATGTGTTGGACAGTTCAAGAGCCTTGTAGACTACAGTTGGCATGTTCATACAATCTTTATGGTACCAGAGGAGACAATTGTCACAAGCTACAGCTTTGTGTTTCCAGGTTACTGCTTTTTCACAAACTTGGCATGGGAATTTTACCTTCCTTGGTCCAGGGTTTAATTCTGTGTCTGATGATTGAAGAATCAGAAGCATAGAAATGTAGAGTTTATGCTTTTTATTGCTAAAGTCATGTAGGAGTAGAGTACGCCTGCTGAAAATGGAACACTTGTAGAGCAATGACTGGGTTTCATACGTGTTCGTGCCTTTTCGGACTTTTGACACTCGAATGCCTCATTGGTGCCGCTTTGCTTCACACATTTGCAACAAAAAATCGAACATCTCGAACACATTATCTACATGGTACCAGCAGTAAAATTTGATGAAATCTTAACTTTTTTCAATGTACATAGTTGCAGTTTATTTTCAGTGTTTTATTCTGTGATTGGATCAAGTGACTGTCCGCCATTACCAAATGACTGTCAGCCTGACTGTATAGTAAATGTAGCTCATTGTAGAAAATGTGACTGCGATGCCGCATGTAAGTTATTTACGTGTAAGACACTAAATAATGATTAAGGCCTAAAAGTGAATACAACTTTCCAATGTTGTAAATATGTTAAAAAAATAAATATTTTAAACATTCATTATTAAGCACTTTATAAGTAAAAAAAACAACATCAAGCCTACTTGTGAAACAACGCTCCAAAAGTTATGCCTTGCGTAAAAGCTTAAGTTTTCGGTAAACAAAAAATAGATGACAAAGGGAGCATATAATCGGTATACACCATATTAGGATAAAGATATATACAATTATAGACATCTACATCTAGTGGTTGCTTAATAGAAAACTTTAACAGAAATTTTAGATGTCCATTACTGAATGTGTAAAAATTCTCAGTATTCGATAAACAGGAAAATAGATGCCTATGATAATAAAATTGTGTACACCATATGGTAGCATAGCATAAAGACCTCGAACTTATGTAATTGCTTGCCGGAAAACTGCGACGGAAATTTTGTTACGGACGGACGAACGAACGGAAGGACAATCATGGTAGAACAGTGTACCCCTCTTCTTCGATGCGGGGGTATAAAAATACCAATCCGCGGGATTCTTTTTACAGAGAAAAGTTTTTTGTAGTTGCAAAAAAATTATAAAATGCACTTAACAAATATTGTTAATATACTATGTATTTTTTTAGCCGCGTTTGGAATGACATTTGGAGGACAAGGTGGAGGCGGAAACGGTGGTTCAGGAAGCGGAAGTCCTTTTAATCAGGGAAACGACTTATCTAAAACTCCCTTTACATCATCAATCGATGCCATGGGTGCCTCGATGGGTGGAGGCGGATTAGGTGAAATGTCAGGAATCGGAAACGGCGGCATGCGAAATGGTCTAATGTCTGTTCCAGGGATGTTTCTTCATGGACCCTCGTCAACCGGAAGACGGACTTGTTTACGTGGGGATATGATCTGTCCATCTTACTGTCTGGTTATAGATGAGTTCGGCTGCAAGTCATGTCCTTGTGGACCAGGTCAGTTTTGACTTCTACTATTGAAATCAAGCATCAATAGAAAGTCAGGGGCGGATTCAGGGGAGGTGTAAACACATTTTGCTGTTGTTTTTCGTCGAGTGAGGCGCGAAATTTTATAGTATTTTTTGTGTGGATTTATAGTGCAAAATACATAATTTTTGTCAGTTTTAGGGGGAGGGGGTGCACGCCCGGTACACTTTTTTCATGGATCTGCGCCTGAAAGTTTTGAATTCGATAAAGGAAATGTCATTCACATTTTGTTTTTAATAATATGATACATATGCATCTGCATATATCACGTTATTCCGATTACTCTGATGGATACAGAAGGTTTTTTAAGGGGAGTTCATCGTTTTAAGGAAGAAACAAAAATGATGAGTTTTCAGACCAAATAAATTGAGAATACTCATACACAACATTAAAAAAAAAAGGAATTTCTAACCCAAAATCACCCGTATCTGCCGCGGGAATTATTTATCAAAACATACTTTTATCTCTGGTAACAAACAAATATTTTTCAGCTAATGGCATGGCTGGGACGATGATTAATCATTCAAAGTCAAAGGAAAGCTCAGACAACAAATGCTTGGCCACACTTTTATGTATGTTGTCATGTAAGGATGGATATAAGATAGGACCGAAAGGAAAAGATGGATGCAACACATGCGAATGTACCAAAAAGAAAGGTTTGACTTGATAGATGAAATGGCATGTACATGTTTACTGAAACATACTGAAACATGTTAAAAGCAATGCTCGAATTAAAAAAAAAAATGTCCTATTGCTATGAACAACATTTAATGTGTATAGATAGATTTTGATACATATCTGATATATTGCTTTGCTACCAAAAGCTGTCAGCTTGCTTTCTATAGCAAATGTCGATTGCATCCAGGCATATAACAGATACGAGTGAGTCCGAATGGACACCTGTTCTGAATAAGATGTTGTACACAGCACAAGCACACATTGAATTTCTCGATTTTAAGTGGAAACATTGGTTATAATAACACGTTTTAATTTGGTCATATTTAAAGGACCTTTTAAAATAAGATATTTTCAAGTAAGTTTTGCTTTATCATGCATATTGACTGACTATTAATAAGTTTGATGACAAAGATAAAAACTAACCAATAATAAAATATGTACAGTATTCTTTATTGCAAAATTACACCCATAAGGGTCAAGCAATTATACATAGAGTAACAAACATACAACGTATAAACAGTTTAAATAACACATTAACAGCACATAAGAAAAAAAATCAAGCAGAATTAAGCATAAGCTGACATGGACCTGTTTCTCAATTCTAATGACTGTTGAATAAAGTCACACAGATCAGCCAATAACTCATTTGTCGGGACTAAAAGAAATCTAATTTTGTTAATAGGACTTAAGTTGGTTGTTATAGTTATTTTTTATATTATCGAAAAACAGATTTCGTAGTTTATCGTTATATGTACAATAAAGAAATATAAAGTAGAATTCATCTTCAAGGATGTTGCAACATTCACAGACTGGTCTTTCTGGTCAAGGAATGATATATATGAAAAGGAAAGAAAAATCTTTTATATATATTAATAACCAAATAGTGTACGTGTGTTTCTTAGATTTACAATCAAACCTGCCTTAAAGGGCACATGTATATAGCAAATTACTGCCTTTAAAGGGCACCTAAAAATATAGATATAGCTATTATGAACAATATAACCGAAATGAATCTTTATATATAGGGCACCTGCTTTTAAAGGGCATGACTTTGTCGTCCCATGGCTTCCCTTTATATACATGTTTGACTCGATTTGAGTCGTTACTCACACCTTCACAGTTTTTATAATTAGTTACAATATTTAGATGAAGAAAAACAAAGCGGTAAAGATGAAAAAGACAAAGGCACTGGTGATAAAGGTGGAGGTGAAGGAACTGACCAAGCCGGAAGTGGAAACAACGGAAGCGGAAGTGGTGACGGGTCATCAGGTCAGAATATTTATTTTGCTTAATCGTTTTTTATGAAACATATTGCAATATTATGTTGCATCAATGTGTGGTAAGGGTAAAACAGGCTGGTGGAATATTTTACTTTTTGTAGCAGTACACACGGAAAAGGTTCAATTTCACACGTCTGCTTGACAGTTTCGTTTTTATTCATGTAACTTCTTGTCATTGTTTAATTATAAAACATTTTTTATTTTAAACTTGAATACTTATTTGCAAAATCAGTAAGGATCGTCGTGTCGCCAACTAACTTTTTGAGCAATATTCGACAGATATACAATAATGAAATTTTAATTTGCGAATCTTAAAAATGGTATAACTCGAATACCGTCTTCGTATTCTTTGGCGAAAAAAGGTTACTCTATAGACTGCAGGAAATGAAATATAGCGACAGTATATATATGTATTCAGGTAAGAAAAATTAATTTAAAAAATTTCAGATCTGAACTTTTTTAGATTTTGAGATTCATAAAAAATAAGACTAACGGACAGACGGACAGATACAACTAAGATTCAGTTATCCTAGTAACGGGACCCTAGTATCAGTCATACGTCCAACTAGTGCGAAAAAACAATGCTTTTATTTCTTCGAGCTATACACTTTGGCTGTTTTCATTCCTTGAAGCCGAAATCATTGTTGTGGAGACAAGCAACGACTCGGTTTTTAACCTTTTTTTGGCCACAGGTTTTAACCCAATGATTGCTGGTACCAGTATGGGTGGCGGTGGTATGGGAGGTATGACAGGATCAGGAAGTGGATGCTCTGGACCATTCTGTGGTAAGCTCTAAGGTCGACAAGGCAAAAATACAACTATAAGCATACCTCTTAAGTTCTCACTCAGAGGTACAGTGATAGGAAATGGATATGATTAGAGAGGAAAGAAGAAAATGTGTACCAAAGGGGTAATCAAACATCATTATACCGAAGAGAGAAGGACAAAATCGGTAAACAAAAAAATTCAGCACAACGAAACAAACCACACAACAAACAAACAAACAAAACACACACATACCAACAAAACCGCATTCAGCATCGTGAACTCAAGTCGTTATGAGAGTGAGCTCAGGTGCTCCGACAGAGTAAGCAGTTCCTGCTTGCTATGTAACACGCGTCACGTTGCTAAAGATAATTTGGCAACCAAGTTGAAAATTTTTTTACGAATAACTCGGAATTTTTTTAAACCAATATGTTGTATTTATATTTTGTGCTTGTTTTTTATTATTATTTAGGCTCATGTATAAACTGTTAGTTTAAACATATTTCTTAACCCTGGATCGGGAAACAAGCTGTATGCTTCTGTAAATCCCTCTCCAGCTAGCAGTTTGCGAGTGTGACCATTGTAGCGCCCCCCTTGAGTCTACTCTTATCGAACTCTAGAACTTTAACGTGCATGGGGAATTGCTCTCCCATACACAGGACAACATTTTTTGTCCCTTCCGAGGGACTAGCATCGATTCTGGAGACAATCCTCGCATATGGTGTCAAGATAGTCAGAAAATTGGTTCATGAAATTTTCACCTCTGACGATGATTGAACCACGAACCTGTTGTATAAATTGTTGTTTTTCATATGCATGTAGTAACCTATAATTTAGCGTGTTGACAATTTTTTTGATTTGTTTGAAAAGGGTAAATTTTGCTAAAGCAAATTTACTTACTGTCACCAAGTATTTCAAATGCTTAAAACAAATGTCCAGTCATATTTACATATCTCATTCTGTAAGTTACAAAACAAAATATTTATGTTATTAACCGTTTAATCGTTGACTCATTTATATTTTTGTTTCTTTTTGAGCCGGAGGAAAATCTAGCAAGGGACCATTTTCAATGTCAGGAGGAAATAAAGGTTAGTACTTTATATTTTGTATTGAGTGAACATCTGTTAGAAAACTATGCTATTTTGTTCGAAACCAACATCAAATGAAGAAATAATTAATCTGAAATAAAAGTGTTCAAAACCAATATTTTTACACCTTTTGAGGACTGAAAAACTGACTGAAAGCACTAGGCTGGTACCCCGCTGTTACCTTATCTGAACAGAAGGGAGCCGGTTGCCAGCTAATGAAAGCACCTCATGTAAGACCTCCTTCTGCAGAAATTTTATGGTATAAATCAAATAACATAATATAATATAATGTTCTGGTTAAAACCAATAATTAAGATAGAGGTAATGAAGCATAAGTTTCAAAAGTCCAAAAGTCCAAAAGGACAACGACAAACCCGGTAGACAAGAACGAAAACAGCACGAGGAAATAAAAAAACATAAAGAACTCAAAATAAACCGAACGGAAATCAACAACGCGAACTCAAGTCGTTATGAGAGTGCAATCAGGTGTTCCGGAAGAGTAAGCGGTTAAGATGTTGAATATTTTTTTGTTTGTTGAAAATAGAATGTTGAATTATACATGTACAAGTCTAACGACGGAAGTTCCTTATACGGACGTTACTTCATTACAGTAGTAAATTATCATGCATATCAATGTGCATTGCCGTCGAACTTTATACGATCAAGGCTGTCCCATATGAATTGCTGGTAGCTAACGTCTATGCCAAGTTAAAATTAACTTTATCCAAGTACAAATGTAACTCGACGCGATTCCTTATGAGTATACAATGCGAGTTTTATATTTTCACGATCAGATGAGTATGGTTTCATAATAGACGATAAAGAGCTATGGAATAAGTTTACGCGACACAATCAACATAAAGAAACAGCAATTTAAAAAATCACAATGGAAAACAGCAAACAGCCTTCAACATGACCAGAGATCGCTTTCCGCCGTCTTGCAGTGGCCCAAGACTAATAATACAATACATAAGATTCAAACAAGTCCCTAAATTATCAACGAAAGTTTATATTATTTTTCTTTTCTTTAAAATGTGGATTTTATTATCTTATTTTGTTTTCTCTGTAGATCATTGTATCGGACCTGCATGCTCAGCGCCGGGTAGTAAGTATTTTCTTAGTATCTCTGTAGATCATTGTATCGGACCTGCATGCTCAGCGCCGCGGGTAGTAAATATTTTCTTGGTATCTCTGTAGATCATTGTATCGGACCTGCATGCTCAGCGCCGGGTAGTAAGTATTTTCTTAGTATCTCTGTAGATCATTGTATCGGACATCATGCTCAGCGCCGGGTAGTAAATATTTTCTTGGTATCTCTGTAGATCATTGTATCGGACCTGCATGCTCAGCGCCGGGTAGTAAGTATTTTCTTAGTATCTCTGTAGATCATTGTATCGGACCTGCATGCTCAGCGCCGGGTAGTAAATATTTTCTTGGTATCTCTGTAGACCATTGTATCGGACCTGCATGCTCAGCGCCGGGTAGTAAGTATTTTCTTAGTATCTCTGTAGATCATTGTATCGAACCTGCATGCTCAGCTCCGGGAAGTAAGTATTTTCTTAGTATCTCTGTAGATCATTGTATCGGACATCATGCTCAGCGCCGGGTAGTAAATATTTTCTTGGTATCTCTGTAGATCATTGTATCGGACCTGCATGCTCAGCGCCGGGTAGTAAGTATTTTCTTAGTATCTCTGTAGATCATTGTATCGGACATCATGCTCAGCGCCGGGTAGTAAATATTTTCTTGGTATCTCTGTAGATCATTGTATCGGACCTGCATGCTCAGCGCCGGGTAGTAAGTATTTTCTTGGTATCTCTGTAGATCATTGTATCGGACCTGCATGCTCAGCGCCGGGTAGTAAATATTTTCTTGGTATCTCTGTAGATCATTGTATCGGACCTGCATGCTCAGCGCCGGGTAGTAAGTATTTTCTTGGTATCTCTGTAGATCATTGTTTCGGACCTGCATGCTCAGCTCCGGGTAGTAAGTATTTTCTTGGTATCTCTGTAGATCATTGTATCGGACCTGCATGCTCAGCGCCGGGAAGTAAGTATTTTTTTGGTATCTCTGTAGATCATTGTATCGGACCTGCATGCTCAGCGCCGGGAAGTAAGTATTTTCTTGGTATCTCTGTAGATCATTGTATCGGACCTGCATGCTCAGCTCCGGGAAGTAAGTATTTTCTTGGTAAATGATAACAGGAAGATTATGACGTGTGAAAAGCATAAAATCAATTCGCATGATATTGAATCTGATGCTGATGCTGCGTACGTTGTGTGATACATTGTTGCTACACACGTAGAAAAAAACTGCAATATTACTCTTCCGTTCGCCATCCAACAACCGGGATTTTGCGAAATCCGGCAAAATATCAAGATTCAATTACTAGTAACAATCAAACACGGTCACGACGGTTACAGCGCAGCTGTTCGTTAGGTTCACATGATAATCAGTTGCTTTCCGAACGACGTGTTTTTATATTTTGAGAATTCAATGTTTGCATTTTGATGTTTCATTGACTTGTAAAACCGTTGACCGTAGCACATTTTGAATGGAGTGCGCTAGTTTTGAAATTGTTTAGATTTGCACGTACGGGGAATTTTCTATCTACAGTCCAGGCACTTACTATTTATTGTAATATTACAAAGTAAAGTAATATTACAGTAGACAATAATTAAACTATATTACACGATTTTGTAAAATAAGGCAATAATTGAGTAGTTTCCCTTTGTCCAGGCGATTTTTCTTTTGTAAAAAATCTAAAGGGACACAACCTCATATATTTTCATGAAAAATGAGAAAACAAATGAAAACAGATTATCTTTCTTTACTACAAAAATCGCGTAATCGTATGTACAGGAGAAAATACTAGTATATTTAATAAGGCCGGGAAAAGTTTTCATTTGAGTGTTTTATAAGTTTTAAATGCAGATTTGATAATTCATTCAATTCATTCAATCTTTATTGTCATATAAATTATATATACAGTTTGTGACAGTAAAACATATACCATGACTGTATGTTATAAGTACTAAGTAGGTACAACAAAGTATGGCCTTGCGACTTCGTCCTTGGGGGCAAACTGAATTTAGTTATATTTTCATGCACAAAATATCAAATTTAATGCACAAAACGTCAAATAAAAGGCAGATGCTTTGTTAACCTTTAAAAATATTCTTTTTGTTTATCTTTAATTGTCCTTAATATGTGTCTTAATTACAATTTGAAAGGATTCAAATGGTCGCCATGGATCCGTCAATATTTGAAAAAAAAATCATGTGAAGCAACTTTTGGTTTTATAAGGAAGCACTGGAAAAGGCACTATCTCTGTTTTAGCATTTATTTAAAACACATTCTCAAAGTGTCCAGCCGATCTTTTTTTCGGATGGGCGGGGATAGGGGGGGGGGGGGTAGCTTCTAAAAAGATCTCTCACTTGTCAAGTATTCAAGATAACAAACATTATTCATATAGAATTTTTCTTAGTTCTAATTATGAATTGTAGGATGAGTACAGAGAACTTACGAGACAGTGTAAACATTTTTTTCAAACGCACGATGTCAGACGTACGTCCGACCTTTCTTAATCTTTCCTGAAAGGACCAGAAATAAACACATTCGGAAAGAAAAGTTACATTGAAATTCTTTAAAGCCACCAAATTGCAATCAACGAATAGACGTACCCCTGTCAACATTGTATTGTACGATATATAAAAATGACAAATCATTATCTATGTAAAAAAAGTTGTGCACTTAAATAAATGAACGATCTTGAATTGGTCTCAATGCACTTAAGAGAAGGAGATTGAGTTCTTATAGATGTAGCAAAAATGCGAATTTATAACAGGTATAAAAAAAACCATTACTGTTCAAAAAGTCAAAACCATTACTGTTCATAAAGTCACCAACGCACCTCACTGAAAGTTAAGGGCAACCCTAGCATCGTAGGCCCTATTTCATACGAAAAATAATTCACTCGACGATAATGCAGTTGTTTTATAAGAAAAGTATTTATCCAAGTAAAAATTATTGCAATCGATACGCGTGTTTAATTTGTCAGAGATATTTGTCAAGTATTTTTTCAGTTGTTTATATAAGAAACTCTAGCCAGAGTCATAAACGTGTTGTTTGTGGTCATTCAACCTAAAAAAAAATTTAGAATCAAGATCAATCGGTTTACCAGATACATTTTTCTCAAAAGCAGACATGGACAGAGTGACCTTTCCTATTTACTGTCTGATAAATAGTGCACATGTTATAATAATCATAATTATGTCTAAAAGAAATGCTGGAAATATATTTTTTGCACTAACCGTGTGACTAGGTGATAAATAAAACATGTATACGTGATCAGCTATTACATTTTTATAGGGAGGGGCAATCTTTTTCAACCTGTCTTTTTATTTTGACAAATCGTACGTAGCGTGGCATTTTCATAAGTTTATTTTATTATAGCCTGTGCAACCAAAAACGCCATCCTGAAGAAAGATTTATATTGATCTATAAAATAATGCTCTTAAAAAATACATAACTCAATCAAAAACAACAAAAAATCAAAGCGCCCCTCTTATCGAAAGGAAAATTTGCATGCCACACTTTTCATCCGTTTGTGGTACATTTTAAATGCAAGAGCATAAAGTACTAATACTTTGTCACGATCGCAAATAATATTAACAGTATCAAAACTAATTCAGTCTTATATTGCTGACATAATCGTATATATTTTTCGAAATACCATATTTTACAGTATGTCATAAGTACATGCGTGGATGGGGTCAACAACCGGTTGAGCACTTTATGCTTTAAGTTAATTAACGCGCTATTCTGGCTATTTCAAGCGCGAACATTCTCACAGAAATACACTGTTTTCCATCTTTAAAGAATTTTCTTATTCAGCGCTATGATTTAAAAAGTTAACGAGATTATCATTACGAAATATAAAAAAAGCCACAGTCAAAAAACAATATAGACAATGATTCTTATTGATAGGGGAATATTTTCTAAAAAAAAATTATTTAAATTAATGAAATAAGGTAACGTTGTCCTTCATGAAATATCAATAGAAAAATCTTAATTTTTACCAATTTTACAGATAAACAAGAATTGGTTAGAAAATATCATTCATTCTCTGTCTATCTTCAAGAGTTGATTGGAACGGATTTGAACTATCTGGGTTTCGGGTAGAGATATGCTTGTCGGTAAAAGTCCACTATAAAGAGCGGCCAGAAAACTGATATCGAGTAAGGCCGATTGCAAACAAAACGACTACTGATTGAATGCCGGGGTTATCAAACAAAACGACTACTGATTGAATGCCGGGGTTATCAGACAAAACTTGAGATACATATTATAGTCTTCTAATATGAAATGGCATTTGATACTCGGTCTGGTATGGTATAAAAATGTAACGGCCTCGAGAGGGTTTTAGTAATCCAAATAGTAGGACCGCTTCAGTGCTAAGTTTTTATGAGCGACTATAAAATGCATCCGAGGGACTAAATGGAGAAATCCTGTAAACAAGCATCCTGGGTTCGTCAGGCAACCATTTGAGAGGTGCACTTTTATGGATAAAAGGTCATGTTCCTCGCATGTTAAATGTTTCGAAAAAATGTGTAGCTTTTACTTCTCTACAGTTGGTTTATTGTCCAACCTAAACAGGTTAAAAGTGTCAATCAAAAATGGATGGTTTCTTTGGCCTTATATGTCAATTATGTCAATACACCATTGCTTAAATATTCATCATTTCATGGTCATTGTATCAGCCTTAGTCAACAATAAAAAAAGAACAAACACACACATACACCCCTCCCCCCCCCCCCCAAATAAAAAAAAACGGAAAAAACCAAAAAAACATCGGGATTTGCACATTTGTATATACATGTATTTAACTAGGTCTGTCAGATACCTGTCCTCTGGTAACTCCGGTATCCATTAAGCTGACTATCCTGTTTGACAAATGAGCGTCAAAAAGTCTTCACACCCCTAGATGCACATGAATGAATCATCCCTTATATGGTAAACTACCGAATATTGCTTCTTGTGATTAAAGTAAAACTAACAAACTATTTCAAAAACAAATTTAAAACATACTCTAAAAATGGTTTGAATGATAAAATAATTAAAATGTTGTTTAAATGTTACTTAAGATGATTTTTCCCGTGCTGGGCCCGGATGCTTGGCGAATAACCCCACAGCAGAGCCTAACTTGTCGTAAAAGTCGACTACGGGTCTTGAGATTCTGACATAGTGTTAGTGCTGAGTCCACAGAGCGGCAAAGTGTGACCTAAGTGGCTGAATAGGGCGGCAATCGTTCGCAGGTCTATTACGGAAATCCTGACCACTGACCATAGTGGGCCAACGTGTGTGGAGAGTGCCACGCTTTATGCGCGTAAAAGATCCCTTTGTGGAACGCCTAGCTAGGATTAAAATAATAATTAAAATTGAATGCCCAGACAAGTATACAATTTCAGAGAAGTGCATGTAGCTAAATGTTGTTAGTGTGTGTAAGACGAAGATGATGCCCCGCGATGTTTGAAAAATTCAACTGAAAATATCTGGCTTAACTGTGTAGAAAAGTGTCCAGAAAACTTGTGTTTTCTTTTAATGTTCGAAGTCCAAGAGCCTTAACTTCGATTAAAATCAACTGATGGGGCCTATGACTTACATGTATCACGATAAACTTCCATTCCAAAATACCAATTCAATATGTGCAAGCATCTGGAAAAAAGTCCGAAAACAGTTTTTTTTATGAAATATTTTACATGCAAGTCTAAGGGCTATAATTTCGGTCAAGGATTAAACAATACACTCCAACTTATACATGTAGTTTGAAATATTTTGAAATAATTAGTGTTTTGAAACAAAGCCCACAATTAAAGAAACCCCTTGTAAATCAAAACTGTCGTCACATTTGTCTGGTAGAATTTATTGAGGAACACAATGAAAAAATAATGATCAAAATCCAATGTAAAATAAACTATAATTTTACACAACATTCATTTAGCCTCTTAAAATTTTGCATTTTTTCAAAAACTAAAACGAAACAAAAAAACGCTAACCCAAAATGCGAGACATAGCTCTTTTAGTAAAAAGTAACACCATATTAAAACTTTATGAAAGTTGGTTGGCCCACTGCAAGTAAAGTTTACATTGGTATTTTTTGAGCATTTTAGATACATCAAAGAAGCAAATAGGCGAAAATGTGGCATTCGAGTGTCAAAACGACAAAACCGGTAAACACGAACAAGAACAACAGGGTATCCCCATTCAACCACTTGCGACACATATCAAAGTTGCTTTATGGGCAATGCGGCCTGACCAATGTCCGGTTTCTAACCGCTCTTAAATGGACTTTAGCGCTTCTGTGTCGAATCGTCACCCGGAACCTGTGCGACACCAAAATTTAAAGAAAGTTTGCTTGTTCGGATGCTGGGTTGCCATAGAGTTTTTGAATTGTCTCCCTATACATAAATTTGTGTCGGTGTGTTGCATACCTTTCCTTTCTCACGTGAGCATGCATTATTATACCCTCTTTTTAAATAAGATGTAGAGGGGCTATACTGTTTAACTTTTGTCCGTTCATTCATCCGTTTATTCGATCGTCCGTACGTCTGTACCGTAGTTTCCGTCACAGTTTTCTACTTATATACGCAATTTCATAACCCAGAGGTCCAATATTTTACATATAGCTTTATACTATAGTACTGTATGTTGTATACCGATTTAATGCCCCCAAGTAATCTATTTTCTGTTTATTGAACACTAAGGCATTTATACATAGTGTACATGAATGCAAATTCCCGTCACCGTTTTCTTAGCAACTACATGACATAGAGCCTGAGGTCTGGTATTTTGAATATAGCTTTAAGCTTTGTCCTATAGTATCATAAAGTTTATACCTATTTTATGCTCCTAGGTCATCTACTTCTTGTTTACCGAATTCTTAGGATTTTACAATTAGTTTACATACATTCAACATTTCCGTCACAGTTTCCTAAGCAAATACATGTCTCGGAGATCTGAAATTTTACATGTAGGCAAGCTTATTCCTATATTACCATATGATGTATAGCGATTGAAGATTTCTAGATCATCTTCTTTCTGATTACGGACTTCTTAGGTTTTTATGCATGGTATATGTTTGGGGGTTGGGTATCACTAGTGTTTTACATATAAAGTCATATATAGTGTGTCGACTAGATATTTTATTAAAATAACATTAAAATTGTCATGAGCACTAGTTTTTGTACTAAGATATTCACCCCTGCATGTATCCCAATGTGTCGTGTTTTATGTTAACGGAATGGAAAAGGGGGTTTGTCGGCATAAAACCTAGTTCAACCCACCATTTCTTTAGAAATGCCTGTACCAAGTCAGGACCATTGCTATCTTCAATTTCTCTGGTATGGCTTTGCCTTGTTTTGCCTTTTCTTCCTAGATGTATGAGATTGATCATCCCAGTTCGGTAATTTTGTTGTCATGAAATAATATTTAGACGTTCAATAAGCATGATAAGCTGACGCATTAAAATATGCTTTCGATGCTTTCGATTTCTATCCCGCCCTATGCGTGACCTGGGAGGCGAATAGTCCCGCAGCAGAGCGTAAGAGGCGACTAAGGGTCTTGAGATTCTGAAATCGGGTCAGTGCTCAGACCACAGAGCGACCCAGATGTGTACTCTAGGTGGCAGAATAGGGTGGCCCTCGTCCGCGGGGGTTGTAAGGTCTATAATACGGAAACCCTGACCTCTGACCAAAGTGGGCCAATGTGTGTGGAGAGTGCCACGCTTAATGCACGTAAAAAATCCCTTTGTTGACCGCCAAATAGTGAACCACATTGGGTAAGTTTTCTGTTCCTACCCAACTCTCCCCCTTTTCCTGTGGTTCTTAAAATTTGCTGTTGCCTTTGTGTCCCACTCTGCCCAATATTCCATATCATGATCATTTCATGTTCATTTATCTTCCTTTCATGTTCATCGCCTTCAAATATAACCTATAAAGTGTTGCGAGAACTCACTCACCCCCTCGATGTCTATCCTTATTCTGTATAAAAATCAACAACCAATAAATTTGATCATGGGGACCAACCATTTAACTCTTGCTTGAAAAGAAGGCCTTCGCTTTTTTCCTAAAAAATGTTCTGAAAAAAAATATTTTGGCAGCAGAGGATAGGAAGTAGTATGTCTGCCATATAAAATAATGATACTAATGAATAAAAAAATGCTAATAATGAAAATATGATTCTATCGTGACGTAACGCCTTCGAAAAACCGAATAAACTGAGGGTTTAAGCAAGCAACAGCTTTTCTCTATCTGAAACAGTTTTCATTCTATAGACCAAAAACATGAAAAAATGCAATTTAACATCTTTAAAGGGCCATAACCCCTATAAGGGATCATCTGACAACCTCGACCCAATGGAGACTTTTGTAAAGCTCCAGGATCTAAAGGTTTAAGCAAGCAACAGCATTTCTCTATTTGCTATAGTTTTCTTTCAATAAGCCAAATATATGACAAAACGCTATTTTCGTCTTTAAAGGGCAATACGTAACCCCTATAAGGGGTCATCTGACAACCTCGACCAAATAAGGACTTTTGTAAAGCGCAATGAGCTAAACAGTTAAGCAAGCAACAGCTTTTCTATATCTGCAATAATTTTCATTCTATAGGGGAAAACCGCTATATTGTTGATCTGTTAAGGGCCAAAACCCTTATAAGGTGTCATCTGATAACCTCGACCCAATGGAGACTTTTGTAAAGCTCCAGGATCTAAAGGTTTAAGCAAGCATGCAACAGAATTTCTCTATCTGCTATAGTTTTCATTCAATAGACCAAATACATGACAAAACGCTATTTTCGTCTTTAAAGGGCAATACGTAACCCCTATAAGGGGTCATCTGACAACCTCGACCAAATAAGGACTTTTGTAAAGCGCAATGAGCTAAACAGTTAAGCAAGCAACAGCTTTTCTCTATCTGCAATAATTTTCATTTTATAGGGGAAAACCGCTATAGTGTTGATCTGTTAAGGGCCATAACCCTTATAAGGGGTTATCTGACAACTTTGACCCAATGAATACTTTTGTAAAGCTCAATGAGCTGAACATTTAAGCAAGCAGCAGCTTTTCTCTATCTGCAATAGTTTTCATTCTATAGGGGAAAACGTTATTTTTGACCTGTTAAGGGCCATAACCCCTATAATGGGTCATCTGACAACTTTGACCGAATGGAGACTTTTGTAGAGCTTGATGGAACTGAACATTTAAACAAGCAACAGCTTTTCTCTATCTGTAATAGTTTTCATTTCTATAGGACAAAAACATGAAAAAACGCTATTTTTGACCTTAAAGGGCCATAACCCCTATTAGGGTCATCTGAAAACTTCGACCCAATGGGGACTTTTGTAGAGCTTTTGATTCTGAAGAAGGATCGTTGCTTCAGATTTTTTCTATCTGTTATACTTTTTGATTTATAGGCCAAAAACTAGAGTCTGACCTCCCTGTTCTATTTTTAGCAACAGCGGCTAAGTTTTTTGGTCGGCAGTCATTATTTGTGCATCTTTGTAGAGAACATCCCATAGATGAAGTCTGCAAAGTTTCAAAGCAATCCATTCAGTAGTTTCAGAGGAGAAGATTTTCAAAGAAGAGTTAACGACGACGGACGCCAAGTGATGGCAATAACTCACATGACCCTTCGGGTCAGGTGAGCTATAAACCAAGCCCCCTTTTCAAGTTAAATGGCCCGGCCTTTATAACATTTGCATCAAATGTCCAAAACTTTATGATTTCATCTTACTGAAATTAAGTTACATGTTAAATGGTTTTTATTGTCAAACATAACATTTTGATGAATTTAAAACTCAAAACGACAAACTGTACAAAATAGCGGGAAAAGCTGAAAAACTTTCAGTGCAGATTTATTTACATGTGCTTGTGGAAGAACCTTGAACTAGATGAATGTTGATTAGGTTGACTATAGTCATAAATCTATCATGAAGAGTTCCCTGACCTTTAAAAAACATAATCCCAAGGTTTCTGCTTCACAAGAAGATACTATATTACGTGATTATAAAGATGAAATATGTGATTTATTTTACAGATGGTTTTTGTTCTTCTCACGTTTCAAACATACATGTTTGTTGCAAATCACTTTGTGTTCCTTGTTCTTTCGTCAAAGTTGAAAGAGAAATTGAAAAAAAACCGAATAAAATAGATTATTTTGTGTCGAAAAAATGATATCAGTATAGATAAACAGATGTAATCAATAATTTGAATCGGAATGTACTCGATTAACAAATATACTTAAATTTAGTAGTGAAAGCAGAATTACTACAGCCAATCTGTCTTGAAAGAACCGATTTTCATAATCAATATTTGTCTTTATGTATACTTATGCAAACGATTTCTTTTAGTTTGCTTGCTAATGCGCGCATTTTGTTTAATTTACTATAATTTCTTTTAATTCAGTCAAAATTCTCTATTCTGCCTGATATCTGGAATCCTGCTTTTTTATGCCCGCCGACATGTCATCAGGGTCATTAAGTTTTACTAAATGTTCATTCGTCGGGCGTCCGTACGAATTTCCGTCAAACTTTTCCCAGAAGAATGATTTAAAACTTTGTAGGATTGCTCAGTATGACAAACTGTACGTCATAAGCGACTTTCCGACCTGTTGGATTTTTACTTCCTGTCTGGGAGTGGATCGAGATGAAAATTTACGTGAAAATTTCCTTCAAGCTTTTGCAAAAACATAACATTAGAATGATTTGAAACGTGGTAGGAACTCTAGGTCCTTTAAGACCTTTTCACCTGTCAGACTTTAACATCTTGTTTGGGGTACGGACAAACCGACATAAATGTCTTTACGAATTTTCTTCAAGCTTTTATCAGAAACCGTAAACGAGAATGATTTGAATCCTTGTATGATGTTCAGTATGACAAACTGTACGTCCTTAGCGATTTCTGACCTATAAGACTTCTTCCTGTTTGGGGTACGGACGAACAGACATATGTTCGTATGTTTGTACGAATTTCGGTCAAACCTTTCTCAGAAACCGTAGATGAGAACGATTTGATACTTGATAGGATGGTTCAGTGTGACACACTGTACGTCCAAAGCGACTTTTGGAATTGTCGGACTTTTACTTGAACTTCCTGTGTGGGGCCGGCGGGGGCATCCGTGTCCCATTAACACATTCCTTACATCGTGTCAGGTCGCTTTTCCCACAAAGCGGCTTGGATATGTGCCCTATGTGGTTGAATGGGGAAGCCCTGTCAAAGTGGATACCGGGGTCGTCAGGTTATAATGCGGAGAACCAGATCGCAAGCCATCGTGGTGCGCCGTCTTTGAAAAATGTTACGCCCCTTGCAGAAGTGATCAAATTAGTAGCGGTATCATTTCAATTATAGGGGACGATTTCGGTTTTAATGTTTAACTGTACAGTTGAATCAAATTGTATGAAAATGTAACAACTGCATGATCGCAGTCGATTGAGATGTTTCAAATGTAAACGAAAGCGACTAATTTGCGGGCATGTTGCCATGCAGGTCTGTGGGCATGCGAGTCTGCGGGCATGCAGGTCTGCGGGCATGCGTAAATATGTTAATAAAATGAAATAAAATGAATGACATTAATTGAATTCTGAAAAAAAATATCAGCCTACATGTGAGGAACTTATATAATTTTTATACTGCCACAGAATTCACTGGATTAACTGTCCGGTTGTCTGCCTAATTCTCAGCAAACACTTACAGACAAGTGACACATCAACCATATTGGTATGGTAGGCGCATCTAGTGATGCTAAGCACAATGCATGGTTCGGATGCTAGATGTGACCTATTTTTTCGCATGGATGACCTCTTACAGAAGAATGGTTAAAGTCCATTCCCATGCACTTACTGACAAGTGCCATAGCAACCATATTGGTGTGGTAGGTGGTGCACCTAGTGATGCGAATAAAAAAAATGTTGCGAGATGGGGCATTATGTCTTTTGGACATATTCTTGTTTATTTTATTATGTTTGGTTTGCTATTCTTAGGGATGTCTATTGGATTTATTAAACATTAAAAATGGTAAATATCACAAAACAGTTGGAAATAATGGACAATATTGACATGTGGAATAAGGTGTAACATAATCAAACATGCATGAAACTCTAAGAATATATGTGAACAACAATTTTGACAAGAATGGAATTCCAGCCCCCCCCCCCCCCCCCCCCGTCACACACACACGCTAGGGGATTCAACTCGTGCGCGCTTGTTGAATCCTGGTGTTATTCGAGACTCGTGACATTAAAATTGATATTCGCCACCCCTCATTAGTTATAATCATGTTCCGTTTTTCATATAGCCACGTACATGCCCGCATGCCCGCATACCCGCATGCCCAAATGCCCACAAAATAGCTACTCTGCATGTAAACCAGATAGATCGAAAGATATAGAAATCGGCTAGTTTTAATGCCAGTTAATGGAACATTTTGGTCAAGATAAAATGACAGGGAATGCAAATGCTGCAAGCGATGTAGATAAATAGTAACAAGGGTTGATTTATTGAGTGTTGTTCGTTTTATGCCCAGTCGACAGCATTTCAGTCATAATCAGGAAAAGACAACAACAAACTGAATTGTGTAGACCCACCCAAGACACAGAACTCATAAATGTATATCACCAAAATCGGACCAATGTACGACCACTAAGCAGAGAGAAAATGAACCAACTCACAAAACAGGCCAATGTACCCTCAATGAACCATAAACCAATGTACTCGGAAAGTGACGAAACCCTTGGCCAAAACTTCACACATTCTGGAATCCTTACCTATGGTGATTGACAATGAAAAACCCTTACACAAGAGTATAAACACTTACTTTAGTTGGGTATAACTAAACCATCCGTGTGGGTTCCGGGTGGCGATTAGGTCCACAGCAGCGCTACGCTTGTCGGTAAAAGTCCACTAAAGAGCGCTCATAAACCTGATATCGGGTCAGGCCTCTTTGCCCTTAAAGCTGCTGGGAGGTGTGGCCTAGGTGGTGGAATGGGGCAGCCCTGTCATAATAAATGCCGGGGTCGTCAGCCTATAATGCGGAAAACCTGACCGCAAACTATAGTGGTGCACCGTGTTGGGAAAATGTCACGTTCCTTGCACGTTAAAAGAACCCTGCTTCAGGTCTCGGTAAGAGTTAGACCCGTAGGATCCCCATAATTTCCCGTCCCTACTCATTACTCCTTTTTCCAGTGGCAGTCAAAACTCTGGCCTTGTGTCCCCATTTCCTCCACTTCATCATCATTTCATGTTCACTGTATCACCACTTTCATGTGCATAGCCAAAATCGTGCTGCTTGGGAGTAAAGAAATAACTAACTAAGTAACCAACTAAGAGTAGGACCCGTAGGATCCCCATGCAGGAGGCTAATATAAATTTCCCGTCCCTACCCATCACTTCTTTTTCAAGTGGCAGTCAAACCTCTCCTACCTGATTGGCCTGTGTCCCCATTAGCAATAACTAACTAACTACCTATAACCAACCCTTATCCAGTTTTACATAAACGACCCTTTTCCGTCTTAAATACAATGCTGGTTGAGCATACACAGACTGGGAGTTTAAAAATGGGGTTGGTTGGGAAACAAAGGAACTTCAAATTTTTAAGACTACGGAAAAAGGGGAGAGGTGAGTAGGGGCGGACAATTAAGCCCATGTGGTGCACCAATTCGCGATCCACAAGAGGATCATTTACGTGCATGAAGCGTGGCACTCTCCACACGCGCTCGTTCGCTATGGTTTGCTGTCAGGTTTTCCGAATTATAACCGAACGACCACAAGGGAAGGAGGGTGGTTATTTACTAGGGATGAAAAAAAAAACTGAAAAAAGGAGAGGTGCCAATGTGCAAAGACAAATTCAGTTAATTTTACGAGAACATCATGAAACAGCAAATTACATAAAAGCACGAAAAAACCAACTCTACAATAATCAACAACTGAGGTCATAACGAGGTTGAACTTGCATTGTGTGCCTCAGAATGATGGTTGCTTGTTGCAACACACTCGTAGCGTTGCTGCTATTTCAACATGTCAAATACTGTGGATTGGGTACAAATTTTTGTGCTTTGATGAAAAATTCGTGGATTCTTAAATTCGTGGTTTTGAAAACTGTCCACAGCATACAGATCAATGTTAACTTTCTTTTTGTAGGGCATTAATTCTCGTGGGTAAAGCCCACTAATGAAAACCACGAAAAATGATACCCCCACTAATAATAATGAAACCACAGTATTGGTAACTTAAGTATAAATCCCATATTTGTCTACGAGCGCACGGTGTAGCTTTAATCAGAGTACTTAATTTTGCCAAATGGGAATCGGGTTTCCTACAACCATATTGTCAGTCAGCATCATATGGCTTTTAGTTTATAATGTAAGAAAGACGAGAAAGAAGTTGGCCTAGTAGGTAACTATTATTTTATTACATTTTGGAATTTCCTTTTTAAATAAATGGTATGGCATTTGTGGACGTCTCACTTCTAAAAGACAAAGGAAAAGGTTTCCTATTTTTGCATAAAGACATGCAATTGTGAAGACAAATATAAAAGCTTTGGGAAGGAGTAACCTTTGGGTTTATGTGATGGTAGTCTCTGATGCGTTAGAGGTTTAAAGGTTCCAGTAGAAACCCCCTTACCAGATCATTTAATTTGTAAACATTTTGAGAGATAAGCCAATACAGCATATGAACAACTAATATGTCAATGGCTTACGTCTGTAAGTGGCTTTAAGAAATCCCCATAAACACCAAAAATTAAATAGTATGCGCAAATCTATGTTGTATAAGAAAGGTTCTCAAAAATATGAAGAATATTCATCAAGCGTTTGGAATGAGTAGTATACAAAACGTTAGACGGACGGAATAATCAGGAAGTACGGTCAGACGGACAGACGGCAAAAAGGAAGGAAGCACGGACAGACGGGCGGACAAATAAGGACGGGAGAAACCATAGCACACGTCAATGGTTATAAAATTGAAAAGAAAATAATCATTTGGTCTGACAAGCCTGACATCGACAGTATGATATTGAAAATGCCTTTTTATATTTTTTTTATTCATCCGCATAAAACTAATTCGTATATGTAAAGAAGTTGCAACAAGCAGGAATTGCTTACTCTCCCGGGGCACTCATAACGAGTTCGCGTTGTTGGTTGCTATTTAGTTCGTATTGTGTGTGTTTTATACCTCGCCACACGAAGTGGCGAGGTATTATGTTATACTCTCCTTTTCGTTCGGTTTCTGTCTGTCAAAAAGATGAAAAAAACATACCAAGATTAACATTACATTCGTTTTTAGAAGGAATTTTCAAAGATAATGCTTTGTCCGGGAAAAAATAATAAACAAGTGAGGATTCGGTTTTATTAGTTTGTAGTTTAAATAATCGTATCGAACACAGAAATAATTATTTTAGTAAAGAGTACAAAAAGTATGAGGGAATTAAGGGGGAAAGGCAAGAAGCACGGACAAACAGACGGACGGAACAAACCATATACATCGGGTATTAAATTAAAATAAAACGATAATTTGACCTGGCCGATCGACCTAAGGGTCCGACGATTCAACCAGAAGTGAGAGGTCTTGGTATTTCTTTCTAAAATGTTCTTGATCTGATTTTTGATGAAAAAATATTTTGGCAGCAATGAAGAAAAAAATATACTGTATAAGGATTTCTGTCATATAAATAATGCTAATATCATGAATATTGGAGAAATAATATCTTGTCGCGACACCTTTGAAAAAAAAATTCTGGGCAAAAATAATTAATTGTAACGCCATCTATATAGGTTCATGTTGCACGTTCATGACGTTATGGTAGTGACAAAATGCAACTTTTCCCGTTAATTTTTTTTTTTATTTCGGCATGTTTTTGTAAATAATTTATAATTTGTTACCGTTACTGTGAAATTGTATTATTAAGTAACATGGAACACTGTTTTATAATTCTTCCGTAAATGACTCTTTTCAGATGTAAGATGACCAGGTTGTAAGAACCTATATGTCTTAATCTTTGCACACCGTTTTTGAGTATTTTCTTACGTGCATGTCTCTGAGAAAATCATGCAGTTTTGTCCAGATCCAATACTGCAATTGTTGCAAATCAACAAAACGCTTGATTTTAACTTATAAGTTTTGTCCAAGGCAGGGCTCTTGAATGGAATTCTCTCTAATATTAAAAACTTTAATGCTTACAGGGTGAACATGTTAAACCTGAAACCATATGGATCATGTATTCTAACTTCAATACAACATGTACAAGCCTATGAAATGAGTTGGTTTTGATTTTATTAGAAAAACTGCAATTTTTTACAACTTTTGTAAACACTCTAAAGTGTTTAATTTTAAACAGTGAGTGAGTGAGAGGGTTGGTGTTTTACGCCCTTTCAATGCTATATAAGTTATTTAAAGGCGATGGACATGAAAAGGGATGATAAAATGAACATGAAATGATAGGAATGGGGTGGGATACAAAGAACAGTAAATTTGGAATAACCACAGGAAAAGGCGAGAGATGGGTAGGGACGGAAAATTTAGCCTATGTGGTGCACTTACTTGGTGGTCCAAAAGGGATCTTCAAAGTGCAAGAAGCGTGGCATTCTCCACACACGTTTGCCCACTATGGTCGACGGTCAGGGTTTCTGTATTTTAGATCTGACAAACCCCGCGGACGAGACACCGTATTCAGCCACCTATAGGGTACACACTTGGTCGCTCTGTTGGCTGAGCACTTACCCGGCTTCAGAATACCAAGACCCTTAGTCGCCTTTTACGACAAGCTAGGCTCTGCTGTGGGCCTATCCGCCTCTCGGGCCCCGCACAGGACTTAATTTCAAGACCCAACAAAATTTAAAGTATCATCGCTACTTGTATTACCATAATAGTAAACTAGCTTTAGTGCTTTGTAAAAATAAATTGGATTTTTATTTCCTAACCAGAGCTCCCATGAATATGTGAAAATCATTAAGATGTTTAATGTATGCGCTTTATCATTGCTGTGCATATCATTTGAATTAAATATTTTAAATGTTCTTTGATACATGTATTAGTTATTCAATTCGTTCAACTTTCCGCAACTGCGCGTAGTTTGTCGCTCTATTAAAAAGCGCTTGCTTTCGATTTTAAAAATAATTCCTAAAAGCGCTTGCTTTCGATCTTATGTAATAAACCATTGCTAAGGCATTTTTGTGCAAATTCCTGTCCATCTATCAATATATACATTACGTGTCAGTAAGTATTGAATATTGAGAGAGTGTATCCGTACCCGTAACCAATTTTTTTCAGGGCGGGGGTCAATCGAGGGTTGCAAAATAGTCCTTACTTGAATAGGGTGTAACAAAATTTTAGAGTGTTGTTACCTACATTTTCATTTTTTTTTGTCCAAAAGAGGGGCGGGGATGGGGGTCCGGGGGTTCGTCCGAACCTTTCGAACGGGCATGTTATCATTCAATCATTAATGAGATGAGGTTACATTAAAACACAGGATCAGCTGCTTTTGGCGTTTAGAGTTGAGAGTCAATGTGCAACCTCTCTTTTACCCAATTCCAACTGGATCGGATTTTCGTAAAAAAGAGTACCAGTTGTGACCATATATATTTAAAAGATATTAGAATTCTCATACAGCTTACGTATAATCCTTAAAACAGAGTCTCAATAGCTGATCAATAGCTGTCTAGATCTGAAGTTCAGAACAAAAAAACCCAAAGTATAGCGTCTAACAGCACGGATGAGGAACGAAATGATACAGAGCCGGATCGTTTCCATAGCTGATCCGGCTTTAAATCCCTGAATGAGTAACTGGGGCATAATGGAAAATTTCTTAGATGAAATAAATATGTTTACTACATGCTACAAAAATAATATGACATTGTTCAGAAATATGCATTAAATACATGCAATAGCCGGTTAATAAATGTGTAGTTAACCTCAATATTTTATCGCAAATATTAAAATTCTCTTCACAACAAAAGTATATTACCATCTGGTACAATACTTTATATCACGGAAGTTTGTAACTGTAGCGGCGTGAGAATTATGTCTGACAGATAGAAAAACACAGACTGGACAACATGAAAATGATATATTTTTATCAACAGATTTTTTTACAAAATATGCAAATTAGCGATCTCAGTTATCTCAGGAACGTAATAAAACGACCGCTGTGATAATCGCAGATTTTAAAGCTGAGCGGAATGCATGTACTAGTTATTGCCTGATTCTTTCTACATGTACATTAAAGATATTTGTCCATACTTGATTCGAATTCAGAAGGGGGTCTTGGTCTATTTATTATATTGACAATTAAAAATATATTGATGATTAAATAAGGTTATTCTTCTCTATTTGTAATTAAGGGCTTTGTGTTAAACAAACAGATATGAGTGTTTATATTTAAGAATACACATGCAAAGTCATTTAAAAAGCCCTCATAAATGTATATATATGAAATGACGAATGCGACGTCGTTTTTAGGCAAGAACTATTTGATGGCCTGGGATTTAAAAAAAAAATTCCTGGCCCGGATTTTCACTCAAAAAAATAATTTTGCCCAGACCTGGGCTGAAAAAAAAATAATGTGACCTTGAATTCGGCCTATCTGAAGTAAATAGATTTTCCAAAAAAAAATCTTGCTCAGCATGTATGAGAAAAAAATATCCGGCCCGCAAACTGGCTCGAGGAAAAATCCCAGCCCCCCTCCCAGAAAATCAGAAAATCAAATGGTCCGTGCCTTATACGAATATATTTAAAAAGGATAACAGAAATGCAAAAATAGGGTGTGTGACAAGATGCAGAGAAACGAGAAATAAAGACATAATTAAAAACATAAGATTAGATCTGTCACAAATATATACTAAGGGATATAATGCGACAATTATTAGAAAACGGGTGCAGTGATAGCCCATTTTCATTTAATCGAGAAAAAAAAACACAGGAAAACAAGTATGTTTTTATGTATACATGTTATATTCGTCAATGTTGATTTTCATTTAGTTAACAAACTAATTACAAATCCATTGTCTATTGCAAATTGCCAATAAATGAAGTTAAATAATTACCATGTGGAAAATTAGGGCGATTTATATTATACTGCAACTGTGACCTTTTCAAGTGGCTATCTTCTGACATGCCTGACCCGCCTTACCTTTTTGTTTTCTATAAGATCGATGGGGTCTACAGAAAATTAATTGTAGGTATTTCATAATAATGTTAATAGAAACATTGGCGTTTTAGCGGACAGACAGACGAACACAGTGAAAACAATTGGGCTTCCACGTCCTCGATGCAGGGTTCTTATTAACTTAGTGGTTTTGATTCCATTGATGTTACTATTCTGTTAAATGGCACACTTATTGCCGATCACAACCTGCTGATGTTTTTGATGCGTGAAAAATGAGTACAGCCAAAACTATTCATAAGTTTGATTTATAGTAATTGTTTTAGACTTGCTGCAAGTCCCTTTCTTTTTAAACATAATATTTTTAATTATTTCTCAATTAAAGATAATTGTTCTAGCAGGTACAAATTTACTGATTGCTGCAGGAGTTAGAATGTGTTTCAGTCAGGTTAATTAAGAGAATGAATAATACAGAGGGACTTGTAACTTATAGTTACATGTAGTAACCAAGAAATTAAAGATTACATGCAATAAATTAATTTTCTTATTTTTATGACTCTCAATTTTCGTTGATCTCTTTCTTGTTTTGCATTTTTCCTGTACATGTACGGCAAATTATAATTATTATAGTAGTAAAAGTCGAGTTTTGGTTTCATCATGTAATATTAACATGTAAATATTATATAGTTAGTAGTTTTATGTTCCATCGTATTTTATCAATATTATCATAACATAAGTAATCTTCCCGTTTTCTTCTGTGCAGTATACATATGGTATAGAAGCCACAAATTTTGTGGTATTGAATTGAAAATATATTCCGCTCACATTCTACGCCTAAAAACTTTGCTAATTTTATTACATTTATATCATCCAATATACCAATAGATTTTAATACTTTTTTGTCGTTGAAATGTCCGATTGTAAGATTCAGATTTTCTTTAAATATTGACATTGTACTGCACATGATCGATATCATCGATGCTGGATTAGGCTTTTCTGTTCGATCATTTTGGGGTTTGTGTACTTTTCGTTCAATACTTTTTTTGTTTTTCACCTTTCAATATTTTGATTCAAATGCCTCTGATGAGAGGTTATTCCTTGAAATATGTATATTCATATATTACAGCCTAACCAAATTACCCGGTCTAAACCGAATTATGTATTATAATACAATACATATAGTTAACATCATCCTTTTTCATACATTGATATTTTTCTGCACATGGTTTAATACAATTTATCTGTATTATTGTTCCAAAATTTATTGTTTTATTATTTAGTTATTGAGTGACATGGTTGACTTTTGAGGTCAAGCATGATAAATAGATCAACTTTTGAATGTGGGTACATATGATAAAGCCATTTCCCATATGTACCTTATGCATGTAATGATCGCGTGTCGACCGTCATTGATACTATTTTAAAAACAATAATATAAATAATAAAAGTAGTAAATATTTTTAGCGGAAAATGTCTGAATTTTTGAACTGTTTCTTTGCAGAGAAATTATATTGAGCATGTGTTGAGAAAAAAATCGAATCATTCAACGTATAACATAGGGGAGATAACCGATATTTATCATTCAAGACAACACTGTTTGTCTCCCCTAAATGGACACACCACTTAGTGTTTAAGTAATTTTCATGAAAACGTGGTGATATGTACAATGATATGTTATACTTTTTTAGAAAGATAAATGATTAATAGTTCGTCGAAGCTTAGCCCGAAGGGACACAAACGATTTAAAAAGAAATAGTTTGAGGTTAAAGACGGAAATTGTGATATTTCACCATGTATTCGAAAATTTTTGTGTGTTCCTTTAAAATGAAAATTTTCTCTTGCTGGTAGTATTGTTGAACACACTTAAGTCTTTAAAAAAATCTTAAAACATTCATTTAAAAAGAGGTCGAAGATTGTTTTTAGCAAAGATTCCCTTATATTATTGTATACTGTAATTTACCAACGCTATATTACAAAACACAATAATATAAAAAATTACAAAATATTGTAATTTAAGCCTTATATTATTCCCTGCAATAATATTATCATTTGTTGTAATATTACGTGCCGTAGTAATATTACAACAAATAGTAAGTGCCTGGACTGTCAATACTGATTTAAACTTGTTCCTTTAAATTGCCACAAAGGATTAATCACCAAAAGGAGTCATGTAACAACTTCGACCGAAAAGAAATTTCCGTTGAAATACCTTAGCTGAACATTTAAGCAACAGCAACTTTTCGTTATCTGCATCAGTTTTCGTTTTATACTCAAAACACGATTTTTTACCTCAAAAAGGGTCATTACCCTTATAAAGGATAGACTTAACTGACAACTTCGACAAAATGAAGATTTTTATAGAGTTTTTCAGCTTAGATCCATTGAATTTGATTTATCTGTTATATATTTAATTAATCCTGCAATAACGGACATTCATCGAATAACCCTACAAAGTTTAATTTAATTGTCTAAGTGGTCTCAAGGTAGATTTTTGAAAACTGCACGACAAAAGGACCCCAAGTGACGACTTAAGCTCACGTGTCTGGGTAGCTAACGGAAGAATTAAAAATGAGCTTTGTGGAATGTACGGTGAACCAGGTGCTTGATCATAGGTGGATCCAAGGGGGGGGGGCTGGATGGCCCGCCCCCCCCCTTTTGGTGGAAAAATTTGGTTGAATATATAGGAAATCATTGAAGCGTGACCAAAGCGGGTCCCCTCTTAGGCCATTCAGTGGGCCCCTCTTTTCAGAATTTCTGGATCCGCCACTGTGGATTTGGCTTCCCTGTTCGAACTTTTTTTAGTATTAGTACTTTTCATTTAACACTTACGGTTTCTGTGATTCAAATTGTGTGGATTAGAGGTTACTCCTTGATACATGTATATGAATATACAGCATGACTAGAATTTACTGTTTTATACCCGTTTTTGGTATTAGAATTGTTAAATCTTCTTTAAAGATTAGGTTTGTCATTTAGATCTAGACATCTTTTGCCTAACAAAAAAAAAGTTGTATAATTTTCACTTTATTCTAGCTTTGCTGAAATTCGCCTGTGTGTGCTTTTTCGGTCAATAATTCAAACGAAAATTTTGTAGATGACACCCCAGAGAAACACCTCATCAACGTGGTTGCAACTGGCATCCCGAGAGAGCAGTTTTAGACAAAAATTTTAAATACCAAACAAAACAGGACAAACACCTAGGGATGACAACAGAGCTAATAACATTTTAGGGCAGTTGACCCCAAAAAATCCAGGCTCTTATAACATGTATAAAAATCTGTCAAAGTAAAAAATGGCCGGATTTCGTTAAACAGGAAGTAAGTGAGCGACATACCTGAAATCGTATTCCACGTTATGGGACCCATACCAAATATCAAGTGGCTGTGATTAGTAGTTGCTGAGAAAACTGTTACGAATATTTCTTCCCCGCCCGCCCGACATTCACCATTTTATAACCCGGATATGGAGTGAAATCTGGCCAAAAACTGTTTCACGGTACACTGTGCAAAAGAAGGTTAGGAAGACAAACGAATAGAATAGCACACTTTCTAGACTTATTTTTATCTCAGCCATGGCTTCTGAAAATCTGGTACACAGTATCAGAGAAGCAGAGGTACCAATGGGGCATCCAAATTTTAAGTCCGAAAGGGCCGAGACAAAACCAGTAAACACAAACAAGGGCGGACGAAGAAACAGACTACATATATAACATGGAAAAACAAAAACTACTGATTATCAATTAATAATGCGAACTCTAGTCGTTTCGAGAGCGAACTCAAATGCTCTGGAAGAGAAAGCAGTTCCTGGCTGCTATGTGGCACACCGTCGCGCTGTCAATTTCCAAATCAAGTAAAGGAAGACAAAACAAAGCCCCATGACACCAACAGTAGACATGACAAACCAACATCTGCACTAATCTGAGAGAAAGAAATCCCATATTTGTCTACGAGTGCACGATATCTTCCGTAAAATTTCTTGAGTGAAAACAGCAATCGAGGAGCAGCATAACCTTGTGTTAACAAAATTTTGTGTCAAACGTGACGCTCTGCAAAGGATATCGATTGAATTTCCGCCAGCTCTGGAGTAACGAATCAATTGTGAAACGTAAACTCTATAAGCTGAAGAATGGAAAGTTGAAGTCAGCATGTCTGTCGCAGAGTTGAAAGTTTTCCCTGGATAACCAACGATGCGGTCATCTGTACTCTAAAGGTTATAGCAAAATTACTTCCTAGGACTATCAATCTCAATGCCCAAGTTATATTTGGGGAATTTCAAGATCACAATGGTCCTGAAATGGTTAAGGCAAAAGGAGATCGATTGTTCAACTAGCAAAAGGACGAATATGTCATTGGTTGCCTTTGAGTTTGCAGTCAAAGTCCCGCCTGTAGCCTGGTACTTACCAAAAGTGGAGGATGACGAAAGGCTTGGGTCTTATTTCCAAGGTCTGCAACCACTAGCATAAGGATGAAACTGTCATTGTACCAAAGAGGCTCTTATCTCGGTGGCTCCTCTAGATATAGAAGTCGGTTTTCAGTCAGCATCCACTGCTTGGAGGTCAACATACGATGCGGTATGGGTCGTAAAAATGGTGCTGAATTGTAGAAAAAAGGTGTTTTTTTTGTCTCTGTCCATAACTGCAGACACTTGTAAAAGTAGATGTATTAAGATGGTATGGTCTACAAGTGCTCTCACTGGCTCTTTTCATGGTTATCGAAGATTTCCTTTCAAGGTCGAGTGACGTAACACAATGTAATCAGTGGAAGCAAATGATTCAATTTCGATTTCGCAAAAAAAAAAGTTCCCAGACATAAGAATGTTGAAAAGTAATCGTGCTTAACTGCTTCCGCGGCATCGCACTTCTTACAGGGTTCCCACTATTTTTTGGACACAAAATTCAAGGGTTTTTAAGGACTTTTCAAGGGTATTGATGTCATTTTCAAGGATTAAAATAGTCCGCAAAAATTTTAAAATTCCAATAGTTTTCGGCCTTTTTTTATCAAACGGTCGACAAATCTTCATATTACAAAATTCCAGGTTTTTCAAGGATCTTAGATAAAATTCAAGGATTTTTCCAGGTTTTTGAACATTGAAATGAAATTCAAGGACTTTTCCAGGTTACCTTGAATTCAAGGATGGTGTGGGAACCCTGTTCTTACTGCATCATATATATTTCATGTTTATCTTATCACCACTGCTTGGGATTAAAACAATAACCATTAAATATGTTTGTTTAAGCAACCATACCCATACTGACCTTGAAATACGCATTCAACAAAACTTACCATTTAGGGTGGACAACTTAAGATTGCTCATTATTTTTCCCGGTTTTGAACATTAAATTAAAACGGATATATATATACGTTTCATGTACTAAGCGTCAGGTTTATATGTATAACATTGGTAAGTTGCTTCTGACGGTTCTTCTGATGAGAACAAGAAAATATAATTTCATTAGAAAAAGGTATAAAATCGATCTTTTCTGTTTCTGCTATATATGATCAGGGAAAGGAGCGCTAAAGAAGTGATAAAATGAACATTAAATGATGATCTGGTGACAAGTGGGATAAAGACATTATTCGGACACTTGACACGACTCATACAACAGGCTCGATCTTGTTGGCTGTCTGGTCAGTCTTTTGCCAAGCAAGGGGTGAATTTAGTAGTTTGAATGTCTATGAAGGCGGTTTTTTTCACGACTTAAAATTATTAAATATGTCCAGAAATGGATACGTCTTTCGTTGATAATCTAGGGATTTATTTGAATCTTATGTATTGTATTTGTATGCCCCATCTACGAAAGTAGACGGGCATATAGTGTTCGGGTCTGTTCGTCCGTCCGTTCGTTCGTCCATTCGGATGTCCGTCCCAAATCCCATATTTCCAAATTTGCACTTACTGACAAATGCCATATCAATCATATTGGTATGGTAGGTGCATCTAGTTATGATAAGAACATTGCATGCTTCGGATGCAGGATGTGACCTATATTTTCTGCATGAATGATCATGTACAGAAAAATGGTTAAAGTATATTCCCTCTAACTGACAAGTGCTACATCAATCACATAATCACATCTGATTTTTTGCCACTTGAGGGCCCTTGATTGGAAATAAAGCCATTCTTATTCTTATTCTTATTCTATTGGTATGGTATGCGCACCTAATGATGCTAAGCACAATGCATGCTTCGGATGCTGGCAGTGACCTATATTTTCCGCATGAATGACCGCTTATAGAAGAATGGTTAAAGTCCATTCCTTCTTCCTGACAAATGCCATAGTAACCAAATTGGTATGGTAGGTGCACCTAGTGATGCTTAACACAATGCATGCTTCGGATGCTGGATGTGACCTATATTTTCCGCACGAATGACCACTTAAAGAAGAATGGTTCAAGTCCATTCCTCCTTGCTGACAAGTGCCATACAAACCAAATAGGTATACATATCCAGAAATCTATACCAATTTGTTAATTCGCATATTATAAAATCAGGAACGTTTACGGTCATAATTTTTACTATAGGAGCAAAGGGATATTATTTCTATATTGAATAAATTTCAATAAAAATATCTTGCACACAGGTTGCGGGGGTTGATTTTGGAAGTACACGTCAATGGCTTTATATCAAGACATCCCTGGACATTTGGCTTTAAAATTTCAAGGTTCCTCAGCTTTGTAAAAATTTGAGGCGTAGGGTCCTTCATGAGCTATATTAAACATGGCGAATAATTGTACAAAATGAAGAAATTTCGGTTTTGGATACATTTTTTGCAAGTTATAACAAAATGTAAACAGCTTGCGGGGGTTGAATTCTATGCATCAAACAGCAAATATTTACACAAAACAAACCATATGTATGGGTGTGACCTATATTTTCCGCATGGATGGCCTCTTAAAGAAGACTGGTTAAAGTCCATTCACACTTACTGACATGTGCCACATCTACTCTTAGTATTGTTATGATAGGTGCACCTAGTGATGCTAAGCACAATGCATGCTTCGGATGCTGGCTGTGACCTATATTTTCTGCATGAATGACCACTTAAAGAAGAATGGATAAAGACCATTCCTTTTTTACTGACATGTGCCACATCAACTATATCTATATTCGTTGGTATTGAAGGTGCACCTAGTGATGTTTAGCACACTTCATGCTTCAGATGCTGGCAGTGACCTATATTTTCCGCATGAATGACCACTTATAGAAGAATGGTTAATTTAAAGTCCATTCCTTCTGACTGACAAGTGCTTTAATAGCAACCATGTTGATGCTTTAGTGATTGTGGAAAAAAATAAATGTTGCGAGATGGGGCATTATGTCTTTTGGACATATTCTTGTTAGTCTTGGGCCAATGCAAGACAGCGAGCATTGACCTCTAATCATGTTGAAGACTGCTGGCTGTGTTTCCATTGTGATTTTTTAAATTGCCGTTTCTTTAATGTTGGTTGTGTCGCGTACACTTATTCCACATCTTTTTTTATCGTTTATTAACCTTTTAGATAAAGACATCGATTTTGACGTGCCCTTTTCCCAAAGGGCTTCAATGAGCTTCCCGGGGAGGGCAGGCGCGTACTGGGCGTATGCCCCCCTAAAACTGTCAAAAAATA